>JAIPMN010009850.1:986-16230 GCA_020650975.1 Apostichopus californicus
TCTCTGCTTGTTTCTAGCAATTTACATCTTCATGTCCTTATGTTTCAGTTGCTGTTAGAGGACCACCATCCCAAACTGTGTCTAGGAAACTATACAACATTTCAAACTACCCGGACATTGAATGACGGCAGAGACCATGTTTCTTACATTGATCTGATCATGTCATCACCCGGTGATGGTTACCATCTGACAAAGGAAGAATCAACAAAGGTTTGCAATTTGCCAATGCTATTAAAGTTTTTCTTTTAACATTTTAAGACTTGTAGTTAAGGATTGGTTACTTAAAGTGGATCAATGTGTAGCAGTTAGAGTGTCGCCCTACAACTATGTGGTTTCTGGTTCAAAATCCCAGCAGGAACCACAATATAGGCAACCTTCTGCTGTGCAGTGTTGTTGAGCAGTATCTTGTGTGGGTTGGTATTCCTGGTGTGTGAATAAGGAAGTGAAGTTTGGTCCTATGTTCTTTTGTGCGGTATTGCGAATAGCTTCGTTCACCGTGGCTTTACTTTTGGTATCTATAATTCACCTCCCTTTGTATTTGAGGCAGTGTTCAGATATTGTGGCACTCTCTCAGTTCTTGGATTGGGATGTTGATTAAGTGGCTGTCCTGAGAGCAGGAATGATTCAGACAATTACATACCTGCCTAGAAAATCTCTGAACACTCATCAAACAGAGAATGATTGATATAAGCCGGTGTTTATCCACAATGACATTAATACCTATGACTCAAATATGTTTCTGTAAAGTTCCTACCCCTGGTAACAATCTAAACCTAAATAACCTCATGTAATTCTTATTACAATAGGAAAATATAATCTTCACCAGCTGCCCATGAAATGTAAGGATTTGTACATGACCACTTGGTTCCTTACCAGCTTTTCCTTAATTCTTACTTCTTATATGTGGCACCTTTTCTTTAAATACTTAACAATCATTATATGCATCCAAAGTACATTGATTTCATTGTCTTTTATCGATTAGCATGTAGACATTGATTACCTCTGTGCTGCCAGTAGAGTCTCTCATCAGTTCAGACTTACAAGGGACAAAGATGGAGACACTGACATGGTTGATGTGAAATTAAAAGTATCACAACATGAAATGAACCAGACAGCCCTTATCCTCCAATCAAAGGTGAGTTATGTCTGCTGATTGTCTTCCAGCTGTTTGTGTTCTCATATGTCTCTTCATTACATGATATTAAGCGGCATCTTCTCCCATCTGCTTAGTAACGTCTGTCTGTTGGAAGTCCTGCAGCTGTTTGCAGGCAGATTGAATAAGTTCAGCGTTGTGACTGAATTATAGTTATTTGTTGGCATGTTCTCTCATGGATGCTTTTCTTCGAAATATGCATGGTGGATGATAATTGAATTAAATTACAGTAGGCTTTTATTCATGTATTCTTAGTTTTTCAGACACTCCGGTGAACCTGGTATTCCAACGGCTCTTATTTTCATCCTGTTTTCCAACTTTTTCTGACTCTTTCATGTTGCTTTCTAAATAAGGAGTAACTTAAAATGCAGTGAATTGCTACAAAAAAGTGTACATATGACCTGTTTGTAATAACATACACAGGTCAACAGTTATGGGAAACTTTGTTTTGTGGGGTATCGTAGGTACCAATGAGTGAATACTGCATAAATAAATGTCATCGACATTCCTTTTTCTTTAGGGATTTCACATGTTTATTATGTGTTCTTCCATGTCTGTTACAGCCCTATTTTTCTACATTACATTCCGACTTTAAACCCCTAATCATTCACAGGGGTGTCATAGATAGCCTGCATAATTGTATGTTGAATATTCTTACATTTTAAGATTTCATTAGTCACATAATTTTTGTTTTTCTGTTTTCCTTCAGGTGAAAAACATTCTCTTATCTCCAGAAAGTCAGGAAATTTTGCACCCAGGTGAGTTTTTATGTGGAAGTGGAACAAATAGTTGGACTTAGCTAGTTTTAGAAGTCCACCCTAACCTGCATCTAAGTAAAGTTTAAAGAAGAAAAATGAATGCTCATTATCATATACATACACCAGGTAAGTGTGTATTAGTGGAGATGACAAAGTAAGCAAACATACAGAACATGGACCCAGGTGAGTGTCTAAGTAGAGGTGGAAGGTAATAGCAGTTGGTTTTAGCAGTAGACACACCAAATGTTAGTTATATCAACATTGTTTATTGGGAAACATTTAATCAACATAAACATTTTTTATGGCAAGAAATTTAATCATGCTGCTAAACCCAAAAAATTTTAAGTCCTATTTGCACGCTTTCATGTTTAGTTAGTATGCTCACTCTCTACTTGGTAGCTCAAAGCAACCTTGAAGGTGAAGCTGTTTACGAAATCAGCATTTATGCACAAGACAAGGGCTTAAAGTGGAAAAGTTGCATGCAGGTTGTGGACAGTATACTTAACCAATAATTTATTTTGTGTGCATGCACCAGAGGTTGACTTGCATACCAACGTTCTCCATACAGGTTCTTGTGGGCCTGTTGTGTAATTGTGCATGTAAGCTGTGAACATTGCTCATTGTTCAAACCTGCCACTCAATTAGCATGTTATTCAGGTGCTCGTATTTCTACACGTGATATCTAGTCTTTGCTGTATTTTTTTTTAATGTCAAGTGGATGTTATATCCTCACTTTCAGGCTTACACAAATATGAAAAGTTGAAAGGAGACATTGCCAAGCTTCTGGATAAACAACATTGTGCAAAGCTAGGCGTGTATTTTGAGCTGAAGCCAGCAGAAAATGATACAATTCAGGAAGCAGCAGAATCTGGAAAGATGCTGATGAAAATATTGGATGAAAGAGAGCTCATCATGCCAGACAGAATGATCGGAATGTATGAAGGATTGAAAGCTATTCACTTTAATAAGGTGGCAAGACTGGTGCTGGAGTACATCGATACGTCACAGGAGAAGAATGGAAAGGAAAACGAATGGGACAAAGATGATAACAAAATGGTTTGTGCTTTGTAAAAACTTGTCAAGACTTTGAAACTTTAAGCTTGAATCCAACAATGGTTACTTTGCATAACATCAGGATCTTAGAATGGTTTAGTCCTATATTTTCTGATATGAAAAGTAGCCTTTTGCTGTCATGCAAGTCACAAAACAGAAAAATGAGTTAATACTCCATTACTAAAAAGTCTTCCTTTTACTCGTAAAAGAAACAGCATTTAACTGAATATTTCTGCTTACATAAAGTTATGTTTGTAGAGATCAAGTGTATAGGAAGTCTATGTAGAATATTCACTGAAGCCAAATCAAATGCAGTAATTAGTTGTATATCATGATGAAAGTATGATAAAAAATGTAGATTGGATAAACAAATTGTAATATTTCAACATTGTTTCAGGTAAAAATTCCAGAGAAACAGGAAGTAATCTCAAAAAGGGAATCAAAATCGTCGGTAAATTTCACAATTTTGATAGAAGAGGGATACAAGAGACTGGATGTCCAAAGAGCCTTGAAATTGTCTAACGGAAAACTGGACCTGGGAAGACGGATATTGCTACTTGCAAAGGAAGAGCATGGTAAAGTAACCCTATATATTCAGCTACATGGATATTTCTTTTATATTTCTTTCTAATATAATTAATCTCAATCTTATATGATATTCTAGGACCACGTTTCAAGCCCTTGCTGTTTCACTGTTTAAGAAAAAGTATTTTTATTTATTTTAGTAGGAAAATTAATCACAAAATAGCTACATAAAAGGAATATGATATGACCAAATAAACCAAATTCTTGTTACTGTCAAGTGAAATATTCTCTTCTATATCTGTTGTCATCAATCAGGTCAAACATTTCATATCTAATGTTCATGTCGAAAATTAAAATTTATGTTGATTCTTAATTATTTTGTTTGTACAAGTAGAAAGTAAAACAGTTTCTTGGTAAAGAGACTATTTTCATAATATGTGTTTATGCAGTTTATGCATGAACACATTTTCTATTGAAGTGACAAAATCACTTTCCTTCACTTGAAATATATTACTTTTCTCCTCCAGAGAGACTTCCTTTGTTCCCAGGATCCAATCTTTATAAAGAGCAGTACTTTGATCAGCATGGAGGAGAGATGGTTATCGCAGGTGTCATTCTGCGTGTACCAGCTGGGGCACTACACACTGGAAGGATTGTTAGTCTGTGGGTTTCTACTGAACCTGCCATCAATGGACCTTTCTCAAAGAAGAATCTAAGATTGACCCCTTTTGTGAAATTTGGTCCAGAAAGCCTTACCTTACACAAGCCTGTCACCTTGATTATTCCACACTGTGCTTTTACTCCAGCTGACCAGACGGGTCTTGATGTTTACTCTGGTGTATTACAAACAGGTGTGTTTCTGTTTCTTTTGCATTGTGTTTAATGATTCCATTGATAATTATATTTAGTTACTTAAACTTGTTGTATCAACAGAGGTATGTATATGAGTAAGTGTGTTTGTATGTCACCCCTGATGTACTGTTTATGCTTGCTTCACAGTATGGCTGACCACTTGTACAACTGCTTGCAGATTGAATAAACTCCTACTTTGGAAAATGCAGTACTGTTTCTACACTATTAGATTCTAAACCTGAATAACTGCAAAAGTAAAGCTGGGATGAAAGTCACACTTGATATGTGAAACCACCTTAGTACAAGAACACTATATTGGCAAGAAAATCACTAAGTCTTCTGTGTGTCTGGTTCTGTGTAATGTTAAAATGATTTTCTCAAGAGGGAGGTATTGTCCCAACAATCATGTTTGATTCCTTGCTGCAGACAAAAGGAATCTATGCAATGGTGATGGCGTGTTTGTGTGTGACATTCTTGTAAACACTGTAACCCACAAATTTCATGGTGGATGAACTTCATACTTGGTATGTGGATCTGTCTCATTGAAAACAAGAACCCTATTCTATTCTTTGAAGGTCAAAGTCTGAAAACTTTGCAAACATGATATCTCAAAGAGTAAATTTGTGTTGTATTTCATACGTATTTCATACGTGGTATATAAATCCAGCTAGGTGAGTACAAGAACAATTTGAAATTGTAAAGGTGAAAGGCCATTTGCAGTCAACATCAGTGAAAGTCTGAAAACCTTGTAAACATGATATCACAGAAAGTACATCTTTCTTGAACTTCATACTTAGTACGTAGATCTAGCTTGGTGAGTATATGAACCCTATTGAAATTGGTAGGGGTCAAAGTCACATGAGGTCAAGAGGTGTCAAAATCTTAAAAACCTTGTAAACATGATTACTCCAAAACTAAATCTACAATTAATGTGGGAGTTCTATGATGCTATGATTTTCTTTTCTGGCTCTCACTTAATTCATAGACAAATTGAACTCACTTGCTCTACATTAGTTGATAGGTATGTGGAATTTTGAGCACGTCGCGTGGCAAGGAATCACAAAGCCAACAGGTTTTTTCAAGGAACCCTTCTCTTCTCAGTAGTACATTGACCTGATGTCCTCAATCATTTGTTCCATCTTTAAGGGATAAACGAACAAGAAAATTAAAGTGGAACAAAGCTCTTCAAGCTATGAAGAGCTGTAATTAGCAACACAATTTATCTGGCAACCTTGCAACTATACATTGAGTGAAAAACAAGATATTGTATTGTTTTGCTGTTCTTTGTATGCAGTGTTGCATTTTCTAACACAAGACTGTCCCTTTAAAATCATCTATGGTATATTTTAAGCTTGTTATTCTACCTTTAACCATGTTATAAATACTTAACTAGCAAAATAGTTTTTTAATCTTCTTCAGATAAAATTATCAAATGGAGCCAAGAAAGGTTACACCTCAGCTGCTCTATGAATAGTCAGCACTTTGCAGTTGAAGCTGAGAAACCATGTCTCATTGGTCTTCACGTCCCTTTCATACCCAAGATGTTGAAGCGTGTCTGCGTCTTACCTATTGTAAACAGAGTTTCTGAATCGGGGGATCAATTAACAATTCATCTTTGGTTTCATAATGATGACTCACTGGAACATAAAGTAAGTAGTAGATTTTTGTCACCTCAAGTGGTATTGTAAATTATCTCACAGGTTCTAGTTATCTGCCTTAATTCAAACTTAATTGATGTCAAAGTTAATTACTAATAATAATAATCAGCAATTAGTTCTACGTCGCGACCACAAATTTGGGAGAAACCTGCAAGGGCTTATGGATTACAACTTACACTTCGGGGGTGGCTTCCAATTCAACATTTTAACTCAAATTTGGAATCTTTTCAATTTAGAAAGTCATTTCAGATGAGAAAATTGTAGATTGCTCTTGGGATGAAAAACCCACCATACTATAACCTGGCCGGGTATCGAACCCGGAAACCTCTCAATTGATAAGCCTCATTGCTTCAAATGCCATCGCTTTTACCCACTCGGCCACAGCACCAGTAGACTGATAAAGTTTCAACTTGATGCCCTACAGGCACAAACCTCTCTGAAAGTCAGATTGTCATCATATAGTCAAGCGAGGGTTCATGTGAGAACAGCTGGTTTAGGCTGTCTGTGGTCATTGATGGTTGAAAATAAACTTTGTAGTGGACAAAACACACTGACCAGATGTCCAATAACAACAATTGCATGTTCAATATATTTTTTGACTGTGGTCATTGACAATTGACAACAATTGTTGTAACAGACACATTTGTAAACACACCTTGTCCAATATTAGAGAGTGGAGAGTTTATATTTCAGAACATAGGCCATGAGACTATGACTGGTCTTTGATAATGCATCTTGCAGACAATCAATGTATAATAATATAATAATAACAGCTCCCTGATTCAGTTTATATTCTCCTTATTACGTGGGGATTCAAGTCACAGGCTTGTGTTGTATAACAGAGCTCAGTGTTTGATAACACATTAGTTGGTCCAGTTAATCACCCAGACAAGGAATTGGACAGAAAATCTGTACAGAGAGTTAGACCTTATTGTACTCCATGTATCAGATCATTATAGTAGCTGCTTGTTTTACCAATTAATGGCCACACCAGTTAATGAGAGGGTCATTCCAGGGAGCTGTTATTGCTTCCTGATCATACATGGGACAAGTAAGCAGCGTATGCATTGATGTTTGAATAAACATTAATTATAATGTAATATTGTTTCATTTCTATTTTAACAGAGCCTTATCAATGAAGAAATCTATCAGCAGAAGGGATCCATAATTCATGATCCTGTGTCTGTTCAACTCAATTCTATGACTTCAACTTTACATGTTAGCACTAACTCCAGTACATTACAGTGTAACCCAAGAAGAGTGGTTAGTAATATCTGTGAAATATTCTTATTTTATTTTATGGCAACATATAAAGAAAGTAGGTAGTTCCTGTTCCACAGGTAATTTGCATTTGTTGGAAGAATAGTTTTATGCGTCTGTTGAGTGGTATGCAATAATGCTAGCATATGTTGTTATATTGATAACTGTTGTTTATATCATACATTAATTAAAAATCAGTGTATCATATGTAATATTGAAACTGTTTCTTTCTCAATTTGTAATGAGACTCTATGAGAGTATCATATAGTACAGTGAAAGTTACCTCGCAGGTTTACATTTATACATCTGGTGAAGAGGGGCTGTTTAGATCAACTTTAACCACTTCAATGTCAACTTAAATGCTTTAAAGTCTAAAGTTTTATAAAAATAATAATTCAATACCTTCTGATTATTCACCTTCAAAGGATGTTGCCATGGAAACCCTATGGTTAAAGAACAGACACAAGATAGAATTCCATCTTCAGTATAAAGGGATCAATGATACTGTGAATCTGGAAATAGAAGCAAGATATGGGATGTTCAGGTGGAATCTTTTCCAGCTTAGTATTCAGTTGCAGGTAACTTGATTTTGAATTAATGTAACAGAAAGAAAGATTTGAATATGAAGAGAATGTCTGATTTAGTTCATAATTGGTACGGTGTTGTAACTACATAGTTCTTTTCAACAACAATGTTACCTCATTACTATTAGTATTTATGAGTGGAAAATTGTCCAAAACAGCTTGTAAATACGATATCTCAACAACCAAGTTGAATCAATGTTATATTTGGGAGATAGATGCCCCATGATGAATAGATGTGCCCCATTGTTCTTGGTTCTCATCTCATGAATATTATTGAGTGGGCAGGGCTTAACGTAAACTTTGGTTCATACTGGTATGGTCATGTTGGTGCACAATGAGCACATTTTCATGATGTCTCCAACTTCATGTCATTAATATTCATCAAATTGCAAGAAATGGCTTTTAACACATGACAAGAACCAAATGTTTCATGATTTCCATACTTGACATATTAGGTTTGTCACACTACATTCATACAATCAACCGTGTTGTTTTCTGTGTACATATCATGAATTTTATTCAGTGAACATTAAATTCTTAATCAGATATCTCTGAAGTAGTATGTCTAATTAGCTTTACACATGTACTTGCATAATATGATGTAAGTATATAGATACATGCTTATGAGATCATAAAATTTGACCTCATTAAAATCCATGTTTTTTCTGTTTTTATAGTATGTCTCAACATGATAACTCATTTCTTTATATGTTGCAGCATTATTCAATGGACAATCATCTCATTTGGCTGTGCACAAGTTCATGAATATTAACATGTATGGCTTACCACACTATGTATATGTTTAGGCATCATCTATTGAAATTTCTACTCTGTCGGTCTTAGATGATGAACTGATGTTTATTAATAAATGTTTGAACTATAATTTTACAATGCCAGAAGAAAATCTTATGACAAGCTGTCTTCAGATCACAAATGTATAGAAAATAGTCCTAGTTTGCACATCTTAAAAGTATTAGTTAAACTGCTTCTGGAGACATACTCTTAATTGATAGAGGTGAAATATGCACAAACTAATTTTCTAGGGCAATCATAAAGCATTCGTCTGTTTCCTCTTCACAGATTAAAAAGTTACGACACATTGACCAAATCACATCACCATTCCAGCTCATTCTACCTGAATGTGAGTAATTAATTACTTTAGCATGTTAATGCAGCTGAAGATGTTTCATTACAATGTTGTACTCACTACCAGATTTGTAAACTAGAAAAAGTTTCTTTATCAAGTATTGCAAATAGCTGATAGTTATAGTCCACCAGTTGACATGACAACTGCAGCCTGGAATCCTCTTTGCAAAGTACAATCAGGTGTACAAATCTCAGATGTAAGGAAGTATTGGTGTATGCTTTGGTGTTAAACATCAGTTTTGATAATAAAGCAACACACTTAGACTGAGTATTGATTCTGTATTCAAGTCTCATTTAAGGTTTATTTTGCCCCTGGGTGTAAGAAACACATCTATGTGGTCTCACATTTCTGGATATTGTTTGCTTAAAACAGGATCAGTTTAATTCACTTCATGTAGAGTCACAATTTCCTTTTCTTTCAACCTTACAGCCATCATCAAATCTTTTGATCAGCTAAAGCAAAACTTATCAGAAAATCTTGATGTAGACCAATCTACCCTGCTGGCAAATATTTTCCTACTTCCTGAAGAAGGAGTTACTGATATCAAGAAGCACAAAACACCAGGAACTGTTTTGTTAGAGAAGCTGACCAAAAGTTCACTGATTTCTCCCACAAACGTCACAAAATTGGAAAATGCCTTAACAGAACAAGGAAATGAAGAATGTGCAAAACTTGTCAGAGATTTTAGATGGAAAAATCCTGTAGTTCAAGCAACAATATGCCCAGAATAATCATATTGTGGGTTATTGTAGGCCAGTAACGATATGAACATATCACCAGTGGTAATGTAACCAGGAACTTGTTCACTTAAGAGGGGCAGAGGACGTCAGCAAGTCTTTCTGTATTTAGTGTTAACTACAGTCAGAGCTTATTAAAACAGGACTATATGCTTAATTACACCTGTATGAGTAACTTTTATACAATATTCTTCTTCCTTTCTTACATGGTTATGTATGTAAATACTTTATGTGACTATATATGCTATTCTTGACTTTGATAAGCAAACAATTACAAGTTACCTATGCATTCATGTCAGTATGTGTGTGTGTGTGTTGTAAGTTTTGGTTTCGATGATAATCATAATCAATGCAGTCATGATGACTTGTGTGCGTGTGTGTGGATGTGACTGCTAGATTGTAAACATGCTATCTCAGCAACCACAAGTTGAGTCAATGTCATGCTGGGTAGTTAGATGCATTATGATGTGTAGATGCACCCGATTGTTTGTGGTTTCTATCGCATGAAGACGTTTAAGTTTCATAAAATGTCAATATCTCTACAATCGTATGTCCGATTCAATTCATTCTTGATGTAAATACACAGATGCTCAACAAAAATTCACTGATATCTTCACAAAATTAGAAAATGCCCTGACAGAGAGAGAAAACGAAGGATGTGCAAGACTTGTCAGAGATTTCAGAAGAAACAATACTGTGTTTCAGCAACAATGTGTCAAGGATAGATTTATGATGAGGGAGTTCAGGCTTGTCAACATTTTGCTGTTGGCACTAAATTAGCAGCATCGTACGCAAACATATTTATTCACAGATTGGAATAGGAATGTATGCTATCATCTTCTACGCTTAAGCCGTAACATTATTACAGATATATTGACAATATATATTTCGTCAGGCCACATGGTGAACAAATTGCTCAAGTGTTTCTTTGTACATGTTAATTCATTTCATAACATATTACATTTTCTGTAAAAGTCTCGAAAAACCAAACATAATTTTCGTTTTCGATGGTAATCGTAACCATTGTAGTCATTCAGTTGGACGAGTGTGAGCGTGCGTATGTGCATGTGACGCCTTGCTTGTAAACATGATATCTCAATAAGGGAAGCTTGTACCAATCTCATATTTGGTGTGTAGGAGAACCATATTGAGTAAAAGAAGCTTATAGTTTTGGGGAGTTCAAAGGTCATTTGGGGTTACTAGGGGTCAAATTGTGAAAACCTTGTATACACGATATCACAAAGACATTAGGCGGCTGAAATGTCATGTATTTTGTGGAGGTGTGACTGTTGTAAATTGTGCTCCCTATGCCCCATGGCCGCCAGTATTAGACACCAAACTTAAATACGTTACGCAGGCCTAGCCGATTGTCCAGCCAAACATCAAGGTGTTAACTATAAAGCTAGGCCTAGACCATAGCCTAGGTCATTTGGGCCCATAGAAATTGAACTAGGAAGAATGCTGAAACAGTGTATCGCCGTGTGTTTAAAGATCAAGTAACATGCTCGCGTAACTCGTCTTAATTTGATGAATTATTACATTAATATGGCATTATTAATGAAGAAGTTAACATTTTTTGTCTCATTTGGCCAAATTTTGGTAATTTTCATGATTGATGTGATTTACCAAATTTGTCCGAATTTTCGTTCTTTTCCGGAAAGCTTCGGCAGTAACGTCACAAGGTGAACACGGTTGTATGTGGCTTAGTAGGTTACTGTATTACCATGTACTAAATGTATTGACTTCTTGGTCGTAGCAGTAGCAGTAAGTCGTGTCGCTTTTTCGAAAATAAAATGCTGAAACGCTGTGTGATGTTTTTAATTTGGATACATGATGAGCAAACAAAAACTTTTACTACTAAAAGCAACCAATAGTCTCCAATCTGAGGACTCAAAATGTTCTATTATCAAATTGGTATCGCCAAACTTGAACCTAATAATAATTTGGTTCATTTTAGTAAGAGTCTTTGATGAGAAAGAGATGGAACTTTATCAAAACAATTAAACCTTCAATTATTTTCTAGCTCAGCTCAAAGGTCATCTAATGTCACATAAAATGTATTTCCCTCTCCATACACACACCCCACATATCGGAAACATATTTCATTCAGCTTATGTTGATGAGCTCATGGAACAAGTTACATCACTGGTAGAACTTGAAAAGGAAAAAGGAAAAGTTGATACAACTCCAGATGTCGAAGTTCCACCTCCACTGTGTTCTACGTTTGAGAGGCCAAGTAAAGAAAAAGCAATTGCAGAACATTTTACTCGTTTTTGATTCCTTGCCGAGGTAAATAGGTAAATAGAGGTCAAGCCTGAAAACCTCATAAACACCATATATCGAGAAGTGCAAGTTGGTTTAACTTCACACTTGGAGTGTAGGTATAGCCATTGGTAAGTGGAGGATCCCTATTGTTTTCACTCAGTTAGAAGTAAGTCTGAAAATTGAATATCTCATGATCTATTCCAATAGTGAGTTCTGGGTTCCTATTGCTTTGTTGGGACAAAGGTCATTTGAGGTACAGAAATATGACATGTACAGCATACAGTAAGCAAGTGATACTTTCCTCCAGTCACAGGTATGCTTAATTCAAGTCTCATAAAGTTCATAAGGTCATAAAATCATAAGTGACCACTAGGGATTACCTTACCTTAAGTTTTTATTTTGCAAGATAAGCTTTTGTTATATACCATGTTCTATTGTTTATAAATTATTTTTAAACTAGGCCGTAGCTAGCAGTAAATAGTCTTCATTTAAAACTACAAAGCTCAAATGTATTAATGATACGTTTAAGGAGAAGAGTACGTAGCGTTGGTGACTGCAACACACATGTATGCTGCCATTAAAGGTACTCTGTATATTAGCCCCAAATTATAGCATGCTATGGTTGCTAGAAGATTTCAAAAATTTCGTTCCTCTAGGTCTTTAATTTCCAAATTTTGTTCATACATTTTACATGAACACACTATATGACTGAATGTCCCAGTGAGGTAAATTTCCTACACGCGGTGGGTAATAAAAACAGTTTAGGAATTTTGACCAAAGGTGACCATATCTGAATATCTAGCATATTTTGGGTCAATACAGCTTACCTTTAATGATAATTCAAACAATTAGAAAGACAAATAGAGAAATTGAACAAATTAGTTGTCAGAATCAAGTACTGTAATAGGTTAGCTGCATTACTGTTCAATGTGTAAGTCTAACTGTAGATTAAGGAGTTTAGGGTGTATACTGAAATAGTGACATGTTTGATTCAATGGAAAATTGGAATGAGCTAATTAGCCTTGCAGATCTGAAAGTGATATGGTCCTTTTTTGCAAACTTTAAGTGAAAAATGTGTTACATTGTTTAAAAGAAACTGTTTATGTGAAACTTTGAGCATTGTAGCGTATCTTTGCTAATAAGTGCCTAAAGCAGTATGATGGTTCAAAGTCATTTTCAAACAGAAACCATTGTACTTCATTCCTTTAAAGTGTGATGTATAAGCATGAGAAAATTTTATTTTCAGGTCAAATCAGCAAGTTGAATTTTTTAACTTTATATGCTTGTCATATGCAGTGAATAAAACAACGCTCAGTGTTTGCATGGTACAGGTCAAAAGTCATTAGAGGTCAACAAGTCACACACTGAAACTTTTACCAATTCATTTTTACTTTAATGCTAAGTTGTCTTGAAGAAGTAGTAATTTCAAATACTGTAGCAAATAAAACAACAACTTTCAAATATAGAAGGAAACAAAGAAACTTTGAAATCTGTTCTTCTTTATTTCTGGACCTGAGAAGGGGTCACACTACTTCTTTATGTGACACACACTGCGTGGTAGGTAGTAGGTTCGCAGAAACTATGTTATCTTTCCAGAGCTCAAGACTGGCCTTTCTGTCAAAAAAATTGTTGTATGCAGATCAAACCATTTCATTAAGCTATAGATCATCTAGTCACTCCAGTCCTTGCTCAACCAAGTTGGGATACTAATGAAGTAAGAAAGGCAACCTTCATGGGTTACACGCGAATGATTACAATGAAGAAGTCAGCTTGAAGTACACTTGTTACATCTGTATTGAACAGTTCTGTGACAGACAAAGTACGATGACAAGACGGCATGCTGTATTGACCGTGCTAAAAACATGGTTTCCCATCCGATTAAATGAATACCTCACTGTGGCCCCTTATGCCTTTTTTCTTTTACCAAACAAGGTTTCTTGCCACTTGGATTGCAAACAATAAGTATGTGAACTAGAAGAGGGAAGAGAAAAGACAGCTTTGAGAAGAGACAGCTAAGACTGGTCCCTGTAATGAATGAACTTACATTAATGGCACATATTTGCATGGTGAATTATATAGAAAGGGATATCAACAGTTCTTAGTTCTTGCAAACACACTACCTAGGCTATTACATAATCTGTAACAACTTTTTTCTACTTTATTGCAGAGATTTACTACACATGTTGTGCCCTCTGGTGTTTGTACCAAGCAAATGTTTAAATGTTGTGGAATTTTGGCTTCCTGCTTATTGGCTCAATTGAAACGCTATCAAGTAGGCTACTGGAAATTGGGTGGAAATTTAGATACGAAAACACCACCAAAGAAAACCTGTCAACCCTTCATGTTTCTTCAGGCAATTACTCGCTTGTTAGTGAAAATATAGTATGCATGAGGTAGTGGAAATAGAAGTAGTTACTAACATCATCTATGTTTTTCTGGATATGTATACATATATTTCGGTATCAGAGGAGAGGAAGAAATACTCAATTCAGAATCAATTTTCACATTATGTTAATAATTCCTTTGTATCATTCAGATGACATACCAATGTTGTTATCAGAACTCTAAATATATTCGATGTACCACATACATGTTTAATAATCATACAATATATAATATATATAATAAATGAGACGGAAACAAAAAAGTAGTAGTTACTAACAGAGAAGTGAATCATCTGCAAAAAAAATGCCCTGATAGAATAAAACACAGTGTTTGAGACTTCAAACTCTGAATCCTACTTTAATACCCGTGGAACATAATCATATATATTCTGACTGTCCTTAACCATTTGTTATAATGAGTGACCCTCTTGGAATGTTTGACCAAAGGGAAAATAAAAATAAGGAATCAATGGCAGGAATGCTTCTGCCTAAGATCATGTGTGTATCTGTACATAGTTTCTGATGTAGAGGAAATTACATTGCTACATCCTGACCTGATCACAGTCCACTGGTCATGATGTAGGGGGACTGCGGCCGAGAGGTTAGTCAGTTGACAATGTTGCTGTGACAGCTGCCGCCGTTCGTTTCAGTTTCGTGCCCAGGTTCTTTCTTGGGCCACTTTTCTTAAAAAGTATCAATGGCAGGAATGGATGAAGCCTATGCATACTGTATCCTATGCTAGGAATCCTACATAAACATGGTCATCCTCATCTCCCGGTGGCGGAAAGGTAGCACGAATCGCTGAAACAGCACAGGATGGTAGAACGATTCTCAGGTGACGACCAAGGAAACCCCATATCCATCTTGC
>JAIPMN010009858.1:1315-13849 GCA_020650975.1 Apostichopus californicus
GGGACATGGTTAGCACCCCAGCCTTGGCCCCTGAATCATATATTTGAATTAAAAAAGTAAAAATTTTTAACCACTTGTCAGATCTCCTTTGTTTCTTTTTTACCTTTTTGTTTTTACATTTTTCCATTTTGTAGCTAATATGGGCCTGCCCCATCCCCACCAACCCAACCCCCCCTCATCCCTATCTGAAAAATCTGCTACTGTGTCACACTTTTGTCAAAAGCAGAATTATTGTTGATCTTGGGAGGGGAAGGCATGTCCCAACAAAATATGACCCTCCAAGGTGAAGAATATTACACCCATACATATGTCATATTGAATTACCACTATGCATTACATCAGTGAAAATAACTAAAATTATAAATTGGCATCACATCCTTTGCACTTGGCCGACCCAAAAATTTATGAATTTGTTTGCCCACAGTGCAGCGGTGAACCTTCAATGTGTGTAAAAATTACCCACATGTCCGACACTACAAATTATAACAGGTCATTCCAAATAGTACATAACCGAACCAAAGTCGATGGGTGTATACATTAACATAACGAATGGGAAATATGCATGAAAAGCTTTCTTATCTTTGATTTTATTTCAACATAACATATGGAAAATAAGCGTGAACAACTTTCTGATCTTTGATTTGACCATATTTCTGTGTGAAATACTGGTGGAAACCGAGGAACTTTTTACCGATTCGAAAGACTGGACATTTGCATTAGTGTAAACGCAAATGTTATAGCCTATGCTATATACTAACATATATATACAACAAGGCAGCCATTTTGACTGACGTTACACGGCTTGTGATAGGATATCTCGACATAACGGATGGCAAATATGCATGAAAAGCTTTCTTATCTTTGATTTATTTCAACATAACATATGGAAAACAAGCGTGAACAACTTTCTGATCTTTGATTTGACCACATTTCTGTGTGAAATACTGGTGGAAACGTAAAATGTTACCATAGAATTGTTCGTTGTTTAACTATATACGTGTTAAGACTATTTAGTATCAATGTGATATTTAACGTCAGTTTTGAAGTTTGCCGGTTTTTTTAGCGTTGTAACATCTCGATGCTGTTGGATATTTGACTTTATTTGCAGGACTTTCACAACGTTTTAGTCCGGTCTTTGCTGAAAATTTCTTGGATTTCTTTTCTTAACTCCGAACTATACGTGTACAGAAACTAACCCTCAAAACTGGGATTGAGATCGTCAATTACCATGGCAACCAACACCGCTTCAGTGAGCATCTCCATTCAGACCGACGTTCCCCCCTTTGTCTGTTGCGAGCAGTGCACTCAACCATCAAGCGAAAGCGAGCTTGGCAAGGTAATTACCTGCGATTTTTGCGCCAAACAATATCATGTATCTTGTTCAGGGCTCCAAAAAGCCCCAGCAAAAACTAAAACTTTCATATGCTTAAAATGCAGAGACTTACCACACACCCTCCAGTCCACAACCGAATGTTTAGTGAATGCACTCAAAGAAAGAAAGGGAAATAAGCCGTCTAACCCTCCAACATTCGAGTCATGTACACAAACAGACGGTTGTTGCAATGTATCATATGCAAGTATTGTGCAGAATGAAAGCAATGAAATGGTGAATATTAAAGTCGAATCCCAGCCCCCGATTAAAAAACTAACTTAATTATCGGTGACTCGATTATACGGGACTTTACCAATTCAACGTATGACAATACCATGATAAACTGCATCAGAGGTGGTACTACTGATGATGTAGAGAAGGAGATAAACAAACTCGATATGGAATATATTGATAACTTGATAATCCACATCGGAACCAATGATATTGCCAATGGAATAAGTACCAAGGAAATCGTGGAGAAATTTGAAAATATGGTGACCAATATTCAAACAATTTCCCCCCACGGACCCAACCTGACAATCTCAGGCCCATGCCCCTGCATAGACCAAAAAAATGACCAATGTCACAGAGCTTGACTCCCGATTGGAGGAATTAATGAAGAAACTTGAATGCAAGTACCTGAAGAACTTTACGTCATTCATGTACGCCGATGGCAATGTTGACCATTCAATGTTCTATGATGATGTCCACCTAAGCAAAAAGGGCTCCAACCGACTCATCGATAGATTCACTGCCATACCAAGCATTTACAAGAGGGTGCAACACAACACAGGACAGCGCCATTTAAACCGGCTCTCCAATCAAATTGCAACCATCAATGAAAGACGCCCTCAACATCACAAAATAGGACAGCGCCGTCACAACCAGTCCGCTCATCAAAGTTCTAATATCAATGAAAGACGCCGTCATCATCAGAACTCATCTGTGAATACAAGAAGGCGTGCTAACTTTTCACCCACGTACACCAATTACAGGAGAGATGAGTCGCACCACAGGCATTATGACAACCGATCCCAAAGGCAAGACACTAACTCTGACATCTCCAGATACAGTGGATGCTACAACTGTGGGGAAAGTAACCACAGTGTGGCGGTATGTAGATATGCCAATAAGATTAAATGTTATCAGTGCAATAGGTATGGCCACAAAGCAACTAATTGCTACTCATACTAGGTGTGTGGCCAAGAAGGTCGGGCCGTCATTGAACTAAGGTCCAGCAGAGATAATATTCAAGAACATGGTAAAGACAATAGTCCCAAGCACTTGGTAAATGGTGCTATTGACCATATGCTTATTCATACATCTGATTCCACCATACTTAGTCAAAATCGTTATAGTATGTTAGATGATGAATGTTCTTTAGTAGATTTATCAGAAGGTATCAATGGGGGTTCTTTCTCTGACGCAGGTGTGGATAATGGATTGTTAAATGGGGTTGCATTCATTGATTTAAGAAAGGCATTTGACACTATAGATAGAGACATTTTATTAAGAAAGTTACATTTGTACGGTTGTTCCACAAAGTGCATAGAATGGTTTTCATCTTATTTTAATGACAGAAAACAAAGTGTTAATTTAAAGGGTGTCAATTCTAAATCACATAATGTAAATGTAGGTGTCCCACAAGGTTCCATCTTGGGACCATTACTATTTTGTTTATTTACCATTACTATTTTGTTTATTTATTAATGACATGCCTAACATATTTCCAGAAGGTTCACTGGCTCTTTATGCCGATGATACTACCCTGACTGTTACAGGTAAAACCATAAAGAGAGGTAAATTTTAAATTGAATAATTGTCTGAAAGCAATATGTAATTGGTTAAAAATGAATAACCTTGCTCTGAACGTAGATAAAACTAAAGTCATGCTCATTTCAAGTAGACAACGCAGAACAAGAGATCTTGATGAGTTGAAGATTCATATTGATCATGTACGTATTGAAAATGTAGAGAATGCGAAACGTGTCGGTGTCTATATAGATAGTTATTTAAGTTTTCACAATCATGTACAGCAGATTTGCAGTAAAGTCTCCAGAATGTTAGGTTTCTTACGCAAAAATAAATCATTCCTTTCTTTAGATCAACTTGATATTATATACAAGACCATGATTCTACCACATTTTTTATATGTATCCACTGTATGGTCTAAACGTTACGTAACTGATATGCAGAAATTATGTAAATTACAAGGCAGGTGTGCTCGTATTATAACTGGTTCGTCATATGATATCCGAACACAAGATCTATTGAAATCACTGAATTGGGACTCTTTATATGATTTGTACAAAAATCAAAAGCGCACAATGATGTTTAAATGTTTGAATGATCTTACGCCAGAGTATCTCTCAAAGTCGAATAAAAAACCCGTAAACCATGCATACCATACAAGATACTCTGAGAACTCTATTATTGTCCCTTTATGTAAAACGGAAGCGTACAAAAAGTCCTTTTCCTACACGGGAGCAAAACTCTGGAATATGCTACCCGCTGAAATACAGAAATCAAAAAGTCTTGCCATTTTCAAAAACAAATGAAAACGTCTCGATGCTGTTTAAAATGACATTAGTCTTGCCCTATTCTAATATGTACTATAATGATTTCTTTTTAATATTTGACACCTTTTGCTAATTCTTCTTTTTTGTTTTAAATAATTTATATATTTTGATTATTCTTATATTTTTTATAATTCTTTTATTTCAATTTTTATCTATTTTGTAGTTGTCTCCACTTTACAGCTTTAATTGTTTTGCATCTGTACATTCAATTGTTTTTGTATTGGTATGTTATACTTTTTATGTATAACGTTTAATTTAAAAATCTTGAACGAATGATAAACAATCCTTCCTTAGGCAATTTAGTTGTTTCTTCTTTTTTCGACTCCATGAATTGCTGAATGACCTGTTCTGGGAGGGTAATCTCTGAATTGCATATTTTCGCTTAATTAATCGAGTAATATATAATTGCAATGTACGTTTTCCTTGTTTCAGAATCAGTTCACTTTTGGTGCGTTGCCTGAAATCTCTTACTGCTAGTTTTCTTTTCTTCCTCTCACCCGCCAGTTTATGTTCTAGCTTCCTTTTCAAACTACCAATGTTCAATGTATACTCGGTTGTTTTCATATTGTTAATCTCCTGTGCTTTCTGTCGTCCACCCTTTGATGTTGCTTTCTTTACTTTAACAATTAATTTCCTTATTTTGGAAGAAAGTTTTGGTAATGCAGTATGATGATCAACATATTTGTATTTAATGTTCTGCAATTTGCATAATTGTTGCAGAACCTCCTCTGCACAATTCGGGTCATGAAACGAGTACTTACTTTCGTGTACTGTCCTAAAAAGGAGGTGCAAATTTATGGTCATGGTCCAATCATCATGAGCAGCATTGACATAGCCAGTTTTGGATGTGCTGATTAGACTTCAAGCCTTGACCATCAACTTAAAATCATCCCGGTTTCCTTCAATTTTAACAAACGAATTACAGCTTGAAATCCCCTGTGTATGAATATTTCCTCGCCTGTTTCAGTGAAATCTTTGAGGGGAATTCTTTCATNAAGCCAGAATTGAAGTGTTTCAAAGTTAATTGCTGCAAAACCTCCAGCACTATTCATTATTCTATACCACGAGTTATTTTGAGGAAATTCCAACTTTCCTACACTAGGACTAGGAAGTCTATAAATGAGGTATCCTCGCCGTGATTTGGAGTCTGTCTTCAAGCCACAGGAAGCTGCAAACTCTTGAAAGATTTTCCGTTCAACTGCTATATGGAGTCTAACTTCACTGTTTGTTTTTCTTACCGATGTCCAGCTTTCTTTAACAGACATTAGTAGCTGGCTTTTGAAAATAGTAAATATGTCGCCATTAACAAGTCTTTTGGAGAGAGTGGTAATTACTACCACCGCTTGTTCTGGTGACCAAGTTGTTTAATATCTCCTCTCACTTAGCATGTTCGAGATTATGTCAAAACTACAAATACAAAAAGGACGGTGCAGCACCAGACTAACTGTACTCTCTGTGACCCAATTAGGCTGGTTTCTACGCTGTCTGAACAACTACAATAACAAGGGTAGAACTGGGAGCACCACTGGACTTTATCTGACCTAACGAATAATGGTAATGAGATTGTAAGGCAGACGTGCCGAGATTTAAATGTCTGCCTTACAATCTAATCGCTCTGTCCATTTCTGGGCAGGGCATTACACTAATAAAACAATAACACAATTAACCTAGTACGAAATATATAACACACACTAAACAATTCACCGTCAAGCACGCTTAGCCTAGACAATTAAGACACGATACCATCGAATACAACAATAACAAGGCATGTGAAATTACTTCGTATGAACTTGAATACCCTCGATATACATTCTCGGAAACAATAGACCTAGGCCTACCTACACGATATCACGATAGGCTAACCCACGCTGAGACTAGGTTGTACGAAGAAAAATACGAATTGTGGGTCACAAACTCACTAATACTTCCCTATCCTAACATGAGCCAAAGCTGAATTATAATATTCATATAATTACCTCAACCACGTCTTAAAAACGGCATCTTCGGTAATAAACTCTACATTTGAAACTACAGAGCGTTAATATGTCTTGTGTTCGTTCAATTATAATGTATAAAGGTACAGCAACGAACGCTGAAATGTACAAGCAAAACATGGCTCCCTCAGATGCACTACTCATGCATATATATACATAGACACAAAAATATACATTATTTGTGTGAATAATTTCAACAAATTACAAAGAAAAATTACTTACAAACCCTGTCTTACTTCTCCTGGCTGCTCGAGTAACGGGAACATGCAACTCATCTTTTGACTTTGGTGGCACATTCTGTGACTGCATCGATGTACTAGGGACTGCATCATTACCCTTTTTATTCATCTGTTGGATAAAGGTGATTTTCAGGTTTTGATAATTGAACTTGTTACTTAACAAACTATATATTGTGTGAAACTAGGAAACATAATGATGCACTGGTCGTTTAAAGTTCAGTTCTCTCATCTCTTAAGAATGCCTCCTAACTATACTTATTCTCAAACAAACAACGACTTGAAATAAACAATTTTGTGACATACCATCATCTTTTGAAGGAGGCAAACCCCATTATGGAACGAATTTAACATTTAACTTTCTTAAAGTAAACTTTGAAAGGTATGTTTTCATGTGTAACATGCTTCTTTATATAATACTATCCTAATGTCTCACCAATTGTGTTAAATGAACCAAAAATACTTTCCTGCCTCACATTTATTCTGTAAGGACCATGCAATGTGTTAGTAATAACTTTTGAAACCAAAACAAATAGCGCAGTTCTATCATTTCTTTACTAACATAGCAATTTACTTACATCGTATGTTCGTCTCTTTTGCTGTTGAGCAATCACAATCCTCCGATGTCCTTCCATCATCTGCTTCAGAAAAGGGGAAATGTGGTGCATCCATCAGCTCTGAAGATCTCTTTTTTGTCGTTTAGCTGTACAGTACATAATATATGCATAGAATGTATGAATGTCTTTTCCGAATCCCAAAGTTGGGGTTAATAATGCACAGCAAACTTCCAAAACGGTTTTATGGGTTTCTTTATTTCGAAAGCAGAGACTCCTTGTGCAGAGTATGACACACTATCGAATAGTATGTATTAGATTGATATAGAATCTGTGACAATCCTTTTTATAGGACTTGTTGACATGAAGTGCCACAAAATTATGCAAATTATCAACATGCACTGCAGTGACCAAGTGTTTTATGTTAGGTTCCAAAATCTATGCATGGTAATGTCTATCAAATCATACTGTACCCCAAGTCTCACAGACCAAATTAACGTTTGAATTGTGTACAATGACGTGCAGTATCTTCCCAAACAGAGGATCTCCAAAAACTTTGCACCTAATCAAATAAAGGAACTCTAAGGTTGTCAGCTACCTCGTGTGAATACGGAAGTGACATAAAAATCACAGATGAACCACGTCCCACCTCCACTTCTCTTATCCCCATTGCTTTTCTTGCCATGAAGTTATAGCATAGAAGCATCCGATTCCTGAATGCTAATGTCTTTGCAAGATTTTGTAAATTGCAAACAATATGTGAGAAACGTGTCGATAAATTATGACCTCATCACCCACAGGTGAATAAGGGGCCCCATAAAGGCGCATAGCTGAAGGATAATGTACCATCAAATGATGCTTGGGTTTTAATTTACGATTTGGGAACAACTGAAGATACATGATATGGTGGTCTCTTATCAGCTGTTCCCATGCACTCAAGCAAACAAAGTAAGAGTTGCAATGTTTATCATTTTCTGGAACCAGGTCTTCCAACATTACTGTTACATGTCTCATAAGGCACCACATTAGACCAGCATTTTGAGAAGAACTACCATCTGGAGAACGGATAGCAAGCAAGGAAAATGTACATGGTTTGTTTCGTTTGTCAGGTGGCGTGTAATCAGAATCTCTATAGAAAAATAGCCGTTCCTCATAAGTTCATTGAGTAGCAATTTCAATTATGTAGGACACACTCCTAGCCAATCATGCATGATATCGGGTGACCGATTGTCAATGACATGAAAGTTGGGAAGGTTGTTTAATGCACATGTTCCCCGGATGAAATTTGGAGTGAGTTAGTTGTAAGGTGTTACATAAAGTGGGTTGGTGGGGGTTTTTCTGTTTGTGGTTTGGAGTTGGCTTTTTGGGGCCGTGTCCTTTTCACGTCACGTTAAACGCTACGTTATATACATATGTGGGTTAGTGAGAGATTTCTGTTTGTGGGTTTCAGTTCGAGTTTTCAGAGTTGTTATACAGACCGGGGTTGTTTTGATTTTTTGGTTTTGTTCACCTTTGGTCCGTGTCCGTTCTCTTTGCACGTAAAAAGCACACGTGTTTTTTTTATTCCAGTTTCCTGCATATTATCAATGGCCATATCATGTTCATAATTTTCATGGCTTCTAACAGTTTTTCTCTCTTCATGTAGCTTCTGTCTTGTGTCATAACGATGCATTTTGCAAACCCTTCAGGGATAGTTTGCAATAAAGCATTCTGTAAATCCAAATAGTGAGTGTATACCAAGATTATCACCAACAGTTTTAGCTATTCCTGCTTTGACATTTTCCCGTAAACCATTTTATCATTATTTGCAAAAACCATTTCATGCTAAAGATTCATTTCCTGAATAAATTGAGCAAATATTTGGGTGTATCCAAAGAGTTTCGCATCACTGGAGTTGAACAACATGACTAAAAACATATAAGTTAAAGTTGATCTGTACTTTGGACCGTACATTTGCAATTGAAAAGTATACATCTCCTAATTTATGAGTTCCTGCTTTTGTACTCTCTTCAATGTACAGAATTATTTTGACTATTTGCAGCAGCTAGGAATGCCTTTTCTTTACAGTAGGATCCATCACGGAAAACTGTAAGGTAACCCACCCTCACTAGGTTTATGTCCGGAGTGTGTGGGTTTTTTTCAATGTAACTTTCAGAACATGTTTATTGAAATATACTGGAAAGATATTCTTTTCATGACTTGCTGAATGTTGTTGGTAGCTGGGTTATTACGGGGATAACCAATACCCAATGGCAGTTCTTCTGCTGATATTGTGTTTGACGGTTCTGAAATGGGTGTGACACTGACTCAATATCAGCCAAAGGAACTTGTTGTAGATCATGTTGGAGACTCTTCAGATGTTTCTTGAATATGGAAACTCGTACTAAATATTCTTTCGCTACCATTCTGTCCACAGGTAAACCGTTCAATAACAATCCTTCTTTTCATAGTTGCACGCACATTTTGCAAGTGCCAAACCAACAAACTGTGACTGTTAAAAGCTTCCTCACATTTTGGGCACACATAAGGCATTTTGATTGTTTTGATGAGCAAGTTGCTAACATGTTAACAAAATAAATTTACCGAAAGCAGTTTCAGTCTTGGACCAATTGCAGGAACTAGTTGGAACTCTGTGGAAGGAAATAAAATTCTTGGTGTAAGTTCATAGAGAATAATGTACGTATCATGAACATTTGCTAAGACTTATATCTGACCAGTTTGCGCTTATCACACTTAGTATTTAAAAACAAAATGGTGATTAAAAAAAGTAATACATTCTTATAACATTTACATATAGAGCTATGTGAAAAATTACATGAGCAGTTTCTTAACATATTTTTTTAGCTCTGAAAGTTAGTGTCATCAGTGAGTAGACCAGTGCTAAAGGCATTTGGAAATTTCATATTAACCTTGAATAGACTGAGCATAATGCAAGGAGATAATAAAGTAATTTCATTGTAAACTAAACCATACAGTAGGTATCAGGTCTAGCATAGTGAAAGAAAGAAATCCCTGAATGGCATGTGTTACAAACTTTTTTTTTAATAGCAATTTTTGTTTTTCCTGGGTTAACACAAAGCCGAGTATTCTCGTTACTATTCAAGCACAGTAGGCCTGGAAGCAGGTAGCAAAACATCGAAACCTGGTACCCGTTATCATGACCAGGTCGGTAAAGGGGTACCCGAAACTCCGGACCGTTTATTGAAAACAAAATCACGGAACTAGCCAAACACAGTTAGCTGCACTAAAAATATTCACCAAATACTGTCGTTATTGCTGCTATCTTCGATCACATATTAGCCTAACATCACACTTAGTCAACATGGAAATCTAAACCAACCATATGTTTATTCGCTGAAATTGTGACGTAGATAGCTAGAACTAATATATCCATGGAATAGTTTCATTATTGCTGCTATCTTTTGACACATGGTAGCCAAACAGCACACAAATCGGTTTGCCCAAACAAATAACAAATACAGGGGCCTCTGATGAGCAGAATAGTGATCGCCGTCCTGGGGGAGGGGTCCAAGGGGAGGGGGTGTCCCCCTCCCTTTCGGAAAATTTTTGCTTATCTAAGAGGGCTAAGATGCAAAATGGTGGACTTTCTGACATAAATTTACTGTATTTTTCAATATTTTTATATTATATTATACGTCAACTTAGTCACTGTCACAGGATCATTTTGGACACGAGGCTAAAATGGCAATTTCTGGCATTTAAATTTACTACCATTTAAGTGGATCCCAAGTTTACATCCATTAATAAATAGGGTTTTTTTTCTAGCCTTCTCGTTGGCAAATTGCTTAATGACAATGTCAACATTGATGTTCTTTAGCACATCGGGCTCAGTGGCAAGAATGCTCAGATATACAAGTCTAGATTGACCCATTTCGGAACGAACATGATTCTTGATCAGCTTTAGTTTAGAGAACGATCGTTCACCACTGCAATTAGATACCATAAGCGACAAGTAAATCCTGAGTATGCATCAGATATGTTGTTCTGTAGCAATAATCTGTACATATCAATTTCAGTTGCCTCCGTCAGGGGAATGCATTGTTGAATCAGTGCTTGGAAATGAATCTTCTCATCAGAGAGTTCTATAGCCAGATCATCATTGTAAACTCCAGTTAGCTTTGAGCATGCTTCCCGGGTATGTCTGCCACGGCCATTTTCTTCAAATTGCGAAGAAATCCGAATATGTTACTCAACTCCATGTATGCGTTAGTGCGTTTTTGTAACTGAGAGAGCAATGTGTCGACAATGTAGACAGCGCCATTCACTCGAAAAGACTCTTCAGGGCTCATACTTGCTTCTGGCGCGCGTCCATAATCCAGCGGATCCAGGCGCACATTCCTATGTCGTGTATCATTCGCAAATGCGTCTGTACCTGATCGTTTAATTCCCTCAGCGACGAATTCTTGGAAGCGTTCATCGTCTCTGATTGATGCTACAAACACTGATAACGATTGCAGAAGTTCCACAGCCGTGTTGAGGTCGATTGTTGCAGATTGAAGCGATTTGCTTGTACAGTTAAATCTTTTCAGGATGGTTGCCCAGAAACCAGCATAGAAACCAGTTTCTAACTTACACAATCCATATGCAGTGTTTCTAGTGTCACCCTTCTGAAGATCATCATTTGCAAGTTCGTCAAGCACTTTCATAAATACATGGTATCCGTTAACAAGTGCCCTAGTTGCATCGTGATGTGCAGACCACCGGGTATCACTTAGTCGTTTGGGAACTTGTAAACCTTCCCCCTGTAGGGCAGTTTTCAGTAAAGTCAATCGCATTGTAGATCCTGTAAAAAAATACGTAAATTTGCTCCACAAAATCAAAGAAAGCTATCACCGATCTACATGATCCAACTGCAGATTGACCCACTAAGTTCAATGAATGTGCGAAACAAGGCACAAACTGGGTCAATGGATTTTCTCGTCTTATTATAGCCTGCATACCATTATACCGGCCACTCATGTTTGCCGCATTGTCGTATGATTGGCCTCTGCAGTTTGCAATATCTATGCCTATAGTTCTGAAGAAACTTAACAGAGCTGTCGCTTGTTGCTCGCCTGTATGGCCGGTATTATCTAAGAATGTTAAGAACCGCTCCACTAGCACACCATTCTTAATATATCGTACTACTACAGTCAGCTGATCGGTATGACTCACGCCAGGGGTAGAGTCAACTGTAAACGAAAAGTATTTGGCTTGCTGCAGCCTCGACACAATGTCTTCTCTTACCCTCATTCCTAGAATCGCAATCACTTCTTCACAGATAGTCGAAGAAAGATAGTTAGTATGACCTGTGCCTTTGTTTGCATGTGTCTGAATATGTTTCGCTAGAAAGACGTCCTATTTTGCCAGGAACTCCAGCATACCAAGATAATTTCCGTTATGATGCGTTCCAATAATTTCATCGGTTCCACGGAATGATAGCCCGCGTTCAGCAAGGAATGTGATGACATCGACGCATCTCCTAAGCACTTGCCGCCAGTACCTTTGGATTTCACCACTTTGCACAGCAAGATCATGGTCAATACGACCAGAAACCGTTGATCTCTTCGAAAAAGTTACAACATTTTTACAGTGACAAGTTGAGCGCTCATGATCTTCTAAAGTCCGTGTTGCATTTTTCCAGTTATCAAATCCCTTTAAGACAGGGCACCGACACCACCAAACAGTTTGCACATAAGACAGTATATGTTACCAGTTGAACTCGAATAGCAGAGCCATGACCGCTTGATAATTTCACCATTGTGAATTTTCCTACGAAATAGTCCTTTCCTGCATGAG
>JAIPMN010009860.1:0-22093 GCA_020650975.1 Apostichopus californicus
CCCCCCCCCCCCATCAATCACTGTATTATGCTATTTATGCCTATTTATGGGGACCTTTCGGGCGTCATACTGCTGCCTCCCTTTTGTCGGGTAGCTTGCCCCCCCCCCCCATATATATGCCTCGATGTTTTACTGGGGGAGATTCCTTGTATCCCGTTCAAAACTGACTACTTAAATCTTAAATGCCTGTGACCACCCTCCCCTCCCCCATTACAAGCACATGTATATAATGAAGATCATGCTACATTTAGATGGAGATGTACATTCTGTAGAATCCTGCCTTTGTATTTTCACTGCAGTTGGTTGGGGAACAGCTTCTAGATTAATCTTAGTAGTGAAAATTGGGAAAGAAAATAACAAGGAAGTTATGAAAGTTCATTTAAGAAAGCAGTTTGATTTGTTTGAAAGCACCTGTCACAATTGTGTTTTGTCTTGTAACAAAAATTGCAGCCCTACCACCAAAAATGGCAAAATATAAGTATGTCATTTACTGTGCAACATATGAGCTATGACTCTGAGTATGAAGATAGGTGGGAGCACATTATTGGACAAAATGACATGTAAACATGTGATGCTTGTTATTCTGGATTTTTGATGATGTACCACTGATCAAATGCTTTAGTTAGCCTAGCCAACGCCTAACTTTATCGTCGCCATACCTAATTTACGGCGTAAGTAACTGAACGAAATTATAGGAATTAGCCTAACTAATAATACTAAGTGAGTCCTTGTACTAGGCCTAGGCCACAAAATAAACTTACTCTTTTCCGATCCAGCTTCGCAACTACTGGTCTACACTTGTTTCTAACTCTCCTCGAGATTTGGAGATACTTTCTCCAAATAGAGAAGGAACGGCATTGTCTTGTAGACGGCGAGCTGTTGGTGTTCCAAGTCCAAGTTGCGCGGATAGGCGATAGGAAACGAAACTTTAACTAGTAAAGTGCGCACTGCACACATAAGATTCGCTCGAAGGTCCAAGCCAATCTTTACTTAGGCAGTTAGGCTGGCTGAGTGCACTGGTACTAAGCTATCGCTGTATCCTATCTTTAGCTATCGCTGTAGCTGTAGCTATCGCTATATTGACGAACACGAAACTTTCTTGTACTGTTGTGCACCCATTCTCATATGATATTTTGTTTACTGTCCGTGACGTATTGTTTACGTCTTGGATCTCGGTTAGCATATTAGGCATATTTAGTTTTGGCAACATTGGTAGTTCCCCCGTGACGTCATTATCTTACGGGATTAGCTTGGTTATTAACTTAATTAAAACAGCAAAGAAACAATCGTGAAACTCCAAATTTGGATTATAGGGTTTTCATATATAGCTTCTCAATTTGTGCAAGTTTGAAGGGAATCTAATACGTGTCACTTGACCTTTAATAGATTATTCACATCTAAAATTACCAGAACTGACAGTGAAGGCAATTTAAAAGTTAGACTATCGCCAGTTACCACACGCAGAAAAGTATTAAAATGTTGTTGTCGATTAATCATTTGAACGAATGAACAGCCACATTGGTGTCACTGCAAACAAAAATTCCGAACATGTTTCCATTAAAATATACCCTCACTCAAGCAAAGTAATTTATTGGTGTTGTTCAAAAGGACTCAATTATGTAATTTTGACGTTTTGCTTTGGAAGCAAGTAATGTTCTGCATTTTTCCACACCCTACATACAGTAATCACAGCAAAAAGTTTCATTGATTTTCTGGTGCCTCATTTTGTGTCATTTTTTGGGGGGATATAGCTGAGGTACAATCAATTTTATAATATGAATATCCACCTGGCAGTAAGCTGGCAGCAAAATGCATGCACTGACAGGGTTCCCACACAGTAGGGAAATGGGAAAAGTCTGCCAAAAGTCTGGAATTTGTGTACAGTCTTGAAAGTCCATGGATTTGGGTATTATAGGTCTGGAAAAATTGTCATATGGTGTGGAAATTCAAAACTTACACTTACTGTACTTGACATCATGTTGGTATGTGTATCCAGTGTCCACAGTGTGTAAATGCATAAAATCAAGTATGCAGTTGTATTTCTTCCCAACATAATTCTTTCTTCTTCAGTCTTTAAAAATGGCCATCTTGGTCTTGATAAAGTCTTGAATTTCAGTATCTTGAATGTGTGGGATCCCTGTAAAGAACTTTACTGCTATGATTTTTCCATACATAATCAGCATTTTTTGGGTAAAGATCCACTTCATACAGATCCTCCTCCTAAAAGTGGAACAAATGAAGTGGAACAGGGACGTAAAGCAAGGTACAGACAGAGTTAAAGTTTTTCACTGAGTTTTGCTTTGATTACAGTGGCAAGATTTGGTATCATGACAAATCTGTATCTGAGTACAGGCCAAAGTATGTAGGTATTTGAGAAGATTATGGAGAGGTTTTTTCCATGTGTTGTGTAGGCTGCTCATATGGAGTACAAATAGACTGCTGTTCTTGTGTCATGGTCAAAGGTCATGATAGGTCAAGGCAGGTTAGAATGCAAGTCACAATAAAATGTCTGTCTTTTGAAAAAGAAGCTATAGTCAAGTATATATTTTATAAACATACTCGAGCCATTTGATGTGGGTGTATCATATATGTACTTTTACAACAAGATTAATTAAAGTATGCAATTCCAAAGATATTTTTCTGATGGATCTGCTACTGAGGCCAGCTACTACTAGAATCTTCGGTGCACCCCAGTATATTGACTGTACATATGAACTGTATGAAACAGAGAACTACTGCTGTTCACAAAATAGATGCAGTACCAAGTGATGAACTGTGGATGGCCTAAAAATAACATGAAATGAGGATTTAACATCTGATTTCATAGCTCCGTTGGCAAAAGCATAGAAAGTGGGAGGTTCCGAGTTTGAAATATATTAGAGTCATTTGACTTTCACCACTTCCATATTTTTTGTGTTATGTACAGTATATGTAGCATTACATATACCTAATAGTAATCACAGTGTAGCAGTGTGACTGTTGCACACTGCCAAACTTAAGGTAACACATCTCAATTCAATTCAACAGTCGCATCCATGATAGCAGTGTGCATGTCTTCACTATGGAGACCACCTCAGTGAAGCCAGTATTAAGTGGCATAAAATATGTTGATTCTGCTCTTCTGACAGATTGCCATTTTACTGTACTTTTAGCAACGAGCACACTCTAAATTCACAATGGTCAAATAGTTGACCATAGTTCATATTCACTATGATTTGGACCACAGTGTGGTCAATATGTGGGGATTTGACTGAAGATATGGTCGTTTGAAAACTTCCCATAATGCAATATATCACATGTACCGGTACCGACGGATCGCACGACTACGAGCGCTCAAAGTTTGGGCTCCAAGAATAATAACTTTACTATATGATATCTTTTAACTTCAAGCCTAATTATCTCGTATTTGTGTAAGTAATAAATGGAAACGTTTGTCAAAAAGAAACTGGTAGATTGGGGTTTGGATGTACTTCACAAAACATTGGAAGGAATTTTTTTCTGTTCGAATTACGAGTATAAGTTAAGGCTAGGTTTAACTTTACGTTTGACGCTATGTTACTGTGTTAGGCTATCTTCCATTTCTCCCCTCAGATCGAAGGTAATTTTCGTCGTTTTCATTTCTTTTATTTCGTTGAAATAGATAAAATAATGAGTCAATGTAAGCATGATAACAGAATAAGTGGTATTCCGAAACTGTCATTGTTTTACCCTAGGACCAACACCGTTAGCACTAGGGCCCTAGGTTTAAGGAAGGTTGTTGGTCACTTTGAATTAGCCTAAAGGCCTGGGCTTAAAGAAAAAATGTTTGCCCACTCCCTTGTTTGAGGAAGTTGGGACAATAAACATGTTTTTCGTTAGGCTAGGCTAGTCAATGAGCACACACAGTCGATGCTCGGCCTAATTGAGAAAATTATTCAGTTTGACGCAACACTTTGCTGCGTCATTCGACAAACTTTGTTAGTGTTCAAAATAGTCTCCCATCAAGTTTCAGATCATCAGTGTTTTTTTTTTCAATCATAACAAGATTTATTTCAAAGGGTGGCCGAAAAATCAATTTCAAGGATGATTTCAGCTCTTCTTGTCAACAAACCCTGCGAAGGGCTACAGTACTGTACATAGGCCTGGGCCTAAATAGTAATACTGTACATGATTTTACCTATTACACAGGGTAGTGACTTCTGACTACTGTAGGCTTTACTGCTTTGTTCAGGACTGTGGTCCTACACACCCTGCAGTCGCTGCCCAATGTATTTAAAAAAAATCATGCATTAGGCCTAGCCCAGGCCTATATGTTATAATATGTACCGTACCATAGCCTACTTTAAGGGTTCATACTTGGAAAGGCTGAAATCTTCCCTCGGATTTCATTTTTCTGCCACCCTTTCAAATAAATGTTGGTAAGATTAGAAAATAGAAACACTGAAGATCACTGGGGGCCTATGGATAGGGTTATTGTTCTTCAGGGGGAGAACTATTCTGAACATCTAAATATGGAGTTGAATGAAACTGAACATTTTTTTTTAATAGGCATTAATAGTGTGTGGACTGTGGAGATATGTACAATACTGCAGCATATTTTTGTTTGCTCTATTGTGAAAAAAACATGTTTGGCGGAATAGATGTAATGTGGTTTTTATGGGGAAATTTGCCAGTTGGCAGGCAGTCCTGGAGGCGGTGAAGTCTGACATTCGCCTTAAAATTGAAGGCGATTTTCGCCGTTTATCTGGGGCTGGCGCTGCCTTTTTTTGGACGCTGGTGTGCTGGGGAGGGGTTTTTCGTTTCGCTGCGTGCGGGTCGTCCTTTTGTAGTTTTTGGAATGTTTGAGTGGGGGGTTGGGCGTTTTGTCTCTGCAGGTCGGCGGGCGTATGTTTTTTTGGCTCGCTTGACCTGAGTTTCGTTTGTTCGGTAGTGCCGTTTGGCCGTGACGTTTTGTATCCCGCATGGCGGGTCACGTAAAAAGCACTGCAGCACACTGTTGAGTTCAACTAGTTCTACTGTAGGCCTAATAGTAAAGCAAATAATTATTGTTATTACTTGTAATATTCGCCATATTGCCAATGGTGCATACCTATTAGTTTGCGACAACATAAATATATGTTAGTGTCAGGACTTATTAACTGGTCATTAAATTACTGTATACTATACTATTACTGTACATGCTAATTAACGTGCAGTGAAGAATCAACACAGCCTGCACTAAATTTTATAAATTGTCAATATTTATCCCTATTATTGACTTTTAAATATGACTTCTGTTAAAAATGTCTTCCTCTTAACTTTCAGAAAACTGCATTGATGACAAGGAAGCGTTTGACCAAGTTGGACTGCGATTGAAATTCATATCAAGATTGAAGTCCTACAGACAGGTACATGTACTTTAACTGTGTAATGCAAATGTTGCTTTATTTGTGATCACCATATTCACTTCCGACAACCTCTTCCATCATCTAAGGTTAATCCATAACCTGATCAATGGATGTTTGTTCAATAACATTGCTACATGTGGTCAAGAAGGATGCCTTCGTACATTCAATCATACATCGAGAATGAAGGTCCAATGGATCTAGCGGTTGGTGGATTGCAATTTTTTATACCGCCTCTTTACACTGTATATTACACTGTATATTTATTCTTCCAGGAAAATCAGCCGCTGACCACTCAGACCGGTCCAACCACCCAGACCAACCCAACCAGATCAACCACTTCCTCTATCACTGATATATCCGATACTACCGAAGATGAATCACCTGATTCACCACTGCTGCCACCACATAAGAAATCCAGAGCGCGCACAGATGGGACACGTCTGTCACCCGCCGATGAGCTTACGGACTGGTAAAACCTCAGTGAAGGGCGTTCCTCGACTTCCACCGCTTCGACACGGGCCCTGACGCGGGCATCGAGATAGGTCTACAAAGCGATGACAGCCGAAGAGTCGCCAAACTTCACCTCCGCGCACAGCTTCGAGAATTTTCGCTTCGACGCCGTGCGCGGGTCACGCAATACTGTATTGCGAAGCGTTTGATGCGCAACTTGACATCATCCCACCATTGAGATGTAGAGGCAAAGGCCTGCTTCAATGTTTGCCATCCTTTGTACCTGGTCTCGAAACCTTGGCGGAACTCTGCCTCGCTAAGAATCCGACAGTTAAGCTTCCATAGGCCCCGCCCGATCGGGAAAATGGAAGGCAAAAGAAAACGTGCTACTACAGTGTCATGGTCAGAGAGCGGACAGCTGAGCGTCTCGCAACCCGAAAATTTAAAACTTACGGGCGCATACACTCGATCTATCCTGGAGGCATCTTCTCCGTTAGGCCTCACCCACGTATACGCCGTACTACACGGGTGCATATGCCTCCAGACATCGGCTAAAAGGTGTGCCGAAGTGAATCTGTCCAGCTCTGTGATCCCAGCGTCAGGACTAGCAGACACAGAAGCCCCGAGTCTGTCAAGACCCGAGTCTGGGACACAGTTAAAGTCTCCGACCATGACACATGGTGCACTACCAGGAACAAAGGAAGGCAGCGTGTTAAAAAATTCTAGCAGAAGACCGATTGGGAGCATACACATTGCAAAGGGAGATGTTACCCTGTGGATACTTGAATAGAATGCAAACCAATCGGCCCTCGTGATCCGTCTCCACCCTAGTGGCACAACCCGCCTGACGAGGTGACAGAAGGATGACAGTGCCACAGGATGAAGACGAACCAAACGAAGCATGCGGCCCACCACCCCACTCATAAGCCCATAGAGGGACATCTTCTTACAAAATATGTGTTTCTTGCAGGCAAACGCAGTCGACCTCCATTGACTTACAATATTGGAAAATGCGCTTGCGATGATCCCTCATGCCATTCACGTTGAAAGTGGCAACTGAAAATGTATGGGCCATGAGAGGGCAATGGGGCAAAACTACGCCGACGACGATTCTGTGAGCTTCAAGCGCGCTCTAGACGACATATCGTCGTCCGAGTCGTCACTTGAGGCCGACCTTTTTAGAGAGGGTTCCCCCATCTCGTCGTACCAGCTCGTCCCAGTGGCATGTTTCGGCTCGATGATCACCGAGTCTCCGGAGTCGCTGTCAGACAGAGCCTCCGGAGACCCGATGACCACCGAGTCCCCGGAGTCGCCGTCAGACAGAGCCTCCGGATCTGGCGATACCGGCGGCGGACTGGGGACGGAACTGGACGAGTTGATGGGGGAAGCTGGTGGAGACTTTCTCGGTGCGGGCACGGGGTTGGGGTCCGCAACGACGGGGGAGGGTGAACCAGGTGCGGAAGGTGACTCCTCACCTGGTTCCCCCTCCTTGCGTGAAGCTTCCTTCGAGGCAGTAGGTGCGTCGGAACTTGGTGCCTTTGCCTGACTCCCACTCTTTGTCATAAAGACATAAGAGGAGGGACAAGCGCGAAAGACATGTCCCTCCTTCCCACAGAGTGAGCACACAACTTCGCTTGGGCAAGCAGAGGTATCATGCCCAAGACGAAGGCAGCGCCCACACTTTTTGTTCGGGCAGCCCTTGGCTTCTTGAACTCAATGTGGTACCCCTTCATACGAAATGCGAGAGTGATCCAAGCTTTCCTACAATCGTGCTTTCATTGGTACTCACATTGACCCCTGGTGACCCTAATTGACATTTGATCTCCAGCCAAAAACTATAAGCTGTTGCTCCTAAAGGTGGTCCTCTTACTCAGGAAATATGGTCCAAGTTTCCTCCTTGAAATATCGTGTTTACTAGGTTTTATAATATTTGACCCCAAATGACCTTTGACCTCCCCACAAAGCAAAAGGGTTCTTGTACTCAATGTGGTACTCATATGCACCAAATATTAGATTGGTCCATGTTCCCTTCTTGAGATATTTTGTTTACAAGCGAGGCGCCACGTACACATACACACACAGTCGTACACCACACTCATACATGCACCACACATTCCCTCTCCACCCGCATGAATGCATAGGTTACCCGCCATCACTAAAAACAATATGACGAACTTGTACTGAACGCATCCTCACACTAAATATGAAAAGTGGCCACAATTCCAATCGCTAGATATCATGTAAATGGTTTTCAGGATTTGACCTCTGTTGACCTCAAATAAGATTTATCCTCACAAGTAGCAGAACACTTGTTTTCATTATGGCAAGTTCATAGACATTGTATGAAAAGTATCCATGATATCTAGGAAGGCATTGTTATTTTTGTTGAAGTGTACTTTTAAAACGCAAAATGAGCTCGTTAATCGAGTTTCTCTCTTGCTATATATGTTTTTGGTAGTTACGTGTGCTCGCGTTCTAAGGTCGGTGGCTTATAATTTGTAGCCTATGCCACGACGACAGTTTTACAGTCTGATTACAGTGAGTTGGTGGGCGTCAATGCGGTATCAATTAACGCTTGTGGTGTGGTCCAATTATGCAGGGTGTCCTTTATGTGTTTCTTTTGTAATCTGTTTTATCTGTGCTGTGGTGATTGTTTGTCTTCAGGATTGAATAGGTTTTTTTTTTATAGCTGGCCTTGGCATAGTTCTGCTTTGCGAAGTCGGCCTCCAGCAGGTTTTTGTAACGTGATCTCGTAGTTTTGTTTTGGAGCAAGAATCATCCCAGTCATGTGCTATATTGCTTTTTTTGCATCTATCCGGCAGTTTCTTTGGTCTTTTGTTAATGGGGGGGGGGGGGGATGATGTTTTACATTTTATTAACATCTAGTGGGGATCTTTTAGTTTGAATCGGAGCAGGTATCGGAAACGTCGCAGCCATTTGGATGTAGCCCTTTTCGTTATTCTCTGCATGCTCTTTTCAACAAAGGCGTGTCTTCTGTGGTAACGTATTAAGTTTTTCACCTATGTGTAATCTTGTAACACTGTGATCAATACGCCTATAACACCATGTAACTTGTATACCTTCTAAAACAGTGGTTGGTACTAACGCTTCTCTATAACTTGTTTTTAGCGATGGCGCATATATTAACATGTCAGCTATTTGTGATCGGTTAATTTTATAGGTTTTTCGAATATGTTATATCCTGTTGGAGAAATGTTTACAATGTTGGGTTTTGAATTGCTAGAAAACGAAACATTTGTCTTTGTGGTGTTTGTGAAATTGTTTTGGTGGCGGGGAAGGAAGCATTCAATGCTATATAGTTAACATCATTTTTGTTAAATTATGGTGGACCATCATGTTCAAATTGTGACGTCAATGCAAACGGAAGGTAGTTTTATTATGTCTTGTGTTTATAGTGTAAGATCTTGTAGGGAAGATGTTTCTGGATTTGTAAAATGAAGGTGAAGCAAATCGGTTGGCTGTTGAGTTCCTTTTTGTTTGTTGCTCTTTCGTTTGATATAACATCATGATAAAAACAAAACAATAGTTAATATGTTGATGGGCTTTTTGGTTTATTCAGTATCTGATTCTCCCTCTGGATGAGCTAATTCCATTTTTATGATGCTGCCTTTTTCTGTTGTTGTTGTTGTTACTTGAATTGGCGTCTTATTTGTAAAGTCTTCTACGCTGAAATTCATGTTGGCGATGAGATCTGATGTAATAATCAGCTCTTCTCTAGTATCCGTAATGAGGGTGATGTGGTCTCTGTTTAGAAAGAAATTGTTGAAAATCTTGTAGTGGTTGCTAACTTTTGTTGAAATCGTTATATTCATGAAACAAATAGTGCCATCCGTTGTTCTCTTTTTCACTCAATTTTTCTTTCAGTCGTTAACTTGATATAGTGTCCTTGCGTTCTAGAGTCGTTAATATCACTTAATAAAATTTCAAATTAAAAATCAAATCAAACTGTTAGGTAACTGCTTATCTACTAGAGACCCTGTGTAGGAGAATGCGTAAAAGTAAGTTGGCCTAACATTTCGATCCTAGCAGGATCTTTCAGAGAGTACAATTGTTTTTATAGAATTTATAGAATTTTAGAAGCTTGATATCCCCCCCCCCCAAAAAAAAAGTAGAATCTGCTATATATAATAGTATGTTGGTTATTCAGTGCAATGCGAATCATATCTTTGTCAATTAGTTTCTTCTTATATGTGAAGAATCTGACACAACATAAGTATCCCAAGCAATAAATTTGTTCTCATGTGGATTTTGGAGCTTATAACAGTTGCTACATGTTAGAAAATGTATTAAACGAGATCTGTACTTACTCATCCTGATCCACCCCAAGTACCATGTGTGTTGCTCCTTGAGCTGTCGTGGATTCATGTATCTAGAAGAGGTAAAAAAATAAGTAAAATATCTTAGTGTGGAAAGGTATCGGGCAAGGAGCCAAACCTGCTATCAACGTAGATAATGTTTTTTTCAAATGATGGTTTGATGTTGGTACATAACTGTTAGTAATTGGTTTTGGTGCCGTTTGAAGTGAAATTCTTTTCTTGATATGGTGCAAGTTAATGTTTCTTATTACAGTCATAAAATGTACGTTTTACAAGTTTCTGCCAAATGGTGTGCTAAAGTGTAGGAGCAAGACTTCCCACATTTGGTGATAGCAGAACACATTCTTTGGTGTCAGGTAGAGTCATTGTGAGTGTGCTGTCTTATCATATTGTTGGAGATCTGTTGGATCTGTTTTTAATGTCATGCTGTAATTCGTGATGTCATCATTTGATATGGTTCGAATATACACCAATAATCTTTCTGCTTAAGTTTCTTGTTTCTTTCAATTTGCATGTTGTATATTCTGGTATTTTAATGAGGAGTATGTCAACTATTTTTCGAAGAAATTGTCAGCAACATTAGTATGCTAAACAATTAGTTTTAGGCATTTAGTGAGATGTTTGTGTTTGTAGTCCAGATTCTAAATTCTTGGTGCTGGTGAAGTGCTTGCCTAATTTTGTTTTTTGGGTTTTTTATAGTGAAATGCTTCTTCAGAAAAGTCACCCAGGAAAGTATCTGGGCACGAAAACTAAACAGCCGAACGACTGATCCGCTCTGAACCCTAGTCCCCTTGCAGCGGGACTGTGAGATCATCGTTACATGTGTATGAGGATTTCCCTCAAAAGGGAACAAATACTACACATGATCTTAGCCAAAAGACCGACAAGCGGTTTTTTGTTGTTGGTATTTTCAAGGGTGTGAAGACTCGCACAAAAAGAAACGTCTAATACCGGTAATCCGACTTAGTTTCAAATGTGGTGTAATAGAAGTGTTATACACCACCATCGACCCTAGAAAATTCACACACAACTTGCTACCGTCGGTAATAAGCCAGTTCAGAGTTGTTACTGCGCATGTGTGATCTCTCCAGGTCATAGGTCAAAGGGTAGTTTGGCGAGTAGTGTACATACGGTGTAAAAGGATGTGGTGAATATTTAGCAACATATATCACACTTCCAACCGCAAAACCACTTCCTGGCCCTTTCCAGCCCCGTCCTCCTATGTCAAGCCAGAACAATGCCATTTGCCCAAATATTTCACCATATATAAGCAATCAGTTGAATGCTAAGCCTCGATTCAACCCGAGTTCCTGACGTAAGAATGAATCAATGCACTGCGATTACGCTCCGTTTCGTTGTGGGGATTGTGAATGAAAGCTGTTTGCTTTATCGGTAAGTTAATTTGGTTCACGATGGAAATGACTTTAGAATAGGATGAACATAAATAGACAGAAATTAACCTGTTTTAGACTACATACATTGTTAGGTCAGAAAAAAACAACGGTAATCTAAAAGGGGAAAAAATGCACGAAGTATTCGCCGACTCGATTGATACTTTGATAGCTACCGTGACGGCTGTTCTGAAACTGTGAAAGCTAGGCATAGGCTACTACTAGTATTAACCTTAGGCTATACCAAATAGCGATGTTAATTGTTTGTCAGGTTTTTTTTTCTTTATTGAAACTGACGTGCTTTGATAGAGATAAAATATCCCACACGTGAAAAAAGTACAAATTAACAAAAACGTGGTATCTCACAGTCAGACTTATTAATTAATTTGCAAGATGTGATAGCCTACAACTTGCAATATGTCTGTGAGTCTTCTGAAGCCTACATCATCTAGCCGTTCGCACCTAGGCTACGGCATTTAGCCTTGGTCTTTAATTAGGCTATCCGTCGCTAGCCTAACTCAACATAAGTAGGGGCCCCCATCCTAATGCAGGTATGGTCGATGATCATTGTTACGTTATCGGTACCTTATTTAACTAACATTGTTTTCATTTTTGTTTTCATCTTTCAGGTGAGAATGGTGAGATACTGTTGCATTGCAGGCTGTACGAATAACTCTAACCACATCCTTAAATGGAATAAAGAATTCTGTGCATTACACGACCGCAAATATGGGCAATGCTTCTGCCTCCCACCATTCCAATTGATAACTTTTCCTACTGAGAGGAAAGACCCAGAGGCCAGGAACAAATGGGTCAAAATTGTGAACAGGAAAAACCATGATGGCAGCAACTGGCAGCCCACATCGTACGACCGCATATGTTCAAAACACTTCAAAGATAGGAATCCAACAGTACAAAATCCATACCCATCGCTTCATTTGGGATATAAGGATTTGCCCGCAGCGAAAAAAGTTAAAACGAGAGTACCGGTCTATGAAAGGCTAGCCCTACGACCACCTCAAACCTCCTTCTTTGCAGGGTGAAGAGCCAGGTACATCTGAGCCATCTCCCTTTGCAATGTGTATGCTCCCAATCGGCCTTCTGCTAGACGAGATTTTTTTAACACGCTGCCTTCCTTTGTTCCTGGTAGTGCACCATGTGTCATGGTCGGAGACTTTAACTGTGTCCCAGACTGGGGTCTTGACAGATTCGGGGCTTCTGTGTCTGCTAGTCCTGACGCTGGGATCACAGAGCTGGACAGATTTACTTCGGCACACCTTTTAACCGATGTCTGGAGGCATATGCACCCGTGTAGTACGGCGTATACGTGGGTGAGGCCTAACGGGGAAGATGCCTCCAGGATAGATCGAGTGTATGCGCCCGTAAGTTTTAAATTTTTGGGTTGCGAGACGCTGAGCTGTCCGCTCTCTGACCATGACACTGTTGTAGCACGTTTTGTTTTGCCTTCCATTTTCCCGATCCGGCGGGGCTTATGGAAGCTTAACTGTCGGATTCTTGGCGAGGCAGAGTTCCGCCAAGGTTTCGAAACCAGGTACAAAGGATGGCAAACATTGAAGCCGGCCTTTGCCTCTACATCCCAATGGTGGGATGATGTCAAGTTGCGCATCAAACGCTACGCAATTCAGTATTGCGTGACCCGCGCACGGCGTCGAAGAGAAAAATTCTCGAAGCTGCGCGGAGGTGAAGTTTTGCGATCCTTCGGCTGTCATCGCTTTGCAGACTTATCTCGATGAAAAGTACCACGGTGCCCGCGTCAGGGCCCGTGTCGAAGCGGTGGAAGCTGAGGAGCGCCCTTCACTGAGGTTTTACCAGTCCGTTAGCTCATCGGCGGGTGACAGACGCGTCCCATATGTGCGCGCTACTGATGGGACCCTGGTTAGTGACCCTCACGGCATTGTCCGCGTATATAAAGATTATTATTCGAGTTTGTTTACGCGTGTCGACAATGTCGACTTGTCGGCACAGGCCGATTTATTGAGGGGAATCTCAAAAACTGTTCCCCACGATGTCAATGATATTTTGGGGAGCGGAATAACCACTGTTGAGCTTTGGAAGGCGCTTTTGAAGATGAAGAATGACAAGTCCCCGGGTTCGGACGGGCTTCCGAGGGAGTTGTACCGAACCGTCTGGGCAATAATAGGACCCGACATCAGAGCCGTCTTCGAGGACGCCTTCCAAAACGGACTGTTAAACCAAAGTCAACGTCTGGGCATGATTACTTTGCTGCCCAAGTCTGGGGACCCCTTGGTCCTCATAACAAGCGTCCGATCACCTTGTTAAATGTGGACTACAAGTTGCTGGCTAAGGCTCTGTGCAACCGCCTTGCACTGGCTATGCCGCATCTTGTTGGTGATCTCCAGACTTGTGCAGTGAAGGGTCATTGCATCCAGCAGAACTTGTGGTTGATGCGCGACTTGACCGACTTTGTTATTGAGCGTGATCTGCCATGTGCATTGGTCTCTCTTGACCAGCAGAAGGCCTTTGCAAGGTGGATCGCGGTTTTTTAATGAATGTAATGGAGACATTTAAGTTGCACCCAAATTTTCGTAAATGGATTTCTGTTTTGTATCAGGAAAGTTTCAGTTCTGTTATTGTTAATGGGTTTTTGTTCGGAGGTTTTTAACGTAGAGAGGGGGGTGCGCCAGGGGTGCCCTCTGTCTCCATTACTTTATGTTTTGTTTAGCGAGTCCCTCTCTCGTCTTTTGGAAAGGGACTCCAGACTTGTTCCATTCGTTGTGCCAGGGGGTGCCAAAGTGAAATGCGTTCAATATGCAGATGACGTCACGTGTGTTGTTTCGAGTCTGGGCTCCTTTCGTGCCCTCTCGCAGGATTTATCTTTGAGAGAGCTACCGGGGCGAAGTTGAATCCGGAAAAGACAAAAGGCCTTCGCCTTGGTAGCTGGAGATACAGAGACTTGCCATTCGGTGCATCGTGGTCGGATCAAAATATCAAAATTAATGGTATATGGTTCGGCTGTGATGCACCTTGTGATGTAACCTGGAACGAGAGGGCTGAGGTACTTGAGAGCAGGCTCGAAACCTTTGGCACTCGCTGGCTTTCGATCCTAGGGAAAGTCACCGTAATTAATCGTTTTGTTTCGCCCATCTTGTGGTACCCGGGCGCGGTGTATCCAATTCCGCGTCGCGTCCTGGTGCGGTTGGAGAGAGCGATATTTTCATTTATTTGGTCGGGTGGTACAGAGCTTGTCAAAAGGGCGATAATGTACCAAAAACTGGAGAAGGGTGGGTTAGGGGTGGTTCATCTGGGAAGTAAATTGACCTTTTTGTTATTTAAGCAGTTGTTTGTAGCGGTAACTAACCCAGGGTTGCCTTGTTCATATTTTGTACGTTTTTGGGGCGGTTTGCACCTGCGTCGATGGGTCCCGGCGCTGTTTAGCAACAGAGAACCGCATAGTAGTACTCCAAGCAGGGTGGTGCATGTCATTTGCTCCGCTCTGATTGAGTTGCCCCCTGTTGACCTGTCACAGCCGGCCCTCGTTCACAGTTCGTTGCGGGATAGGGCCTTGAATGCAATTTTTGTCCAGGGACGTCATTCTGCCGAAGTATGGCGTTCGGTGCATTCAAGGCTGAATGGTTGCAGGCTCCGTAATCTTGCATGGAGAATTGCACACGGTGCCTTGGTGACCAACCTAAAAAGATATCATTGGCGATTGGGTGATGGACTGTGCCCAAGGACCGGCTGTGACAGCTTAGAGAGTACCGGTCATGTTTTTTGGCATTGTTGCTCTGTATTAAACTTATGGGAGTGGTTCCAGACCTGGACCGACCGTGTTACGGGAGACCGTTCATGGTCGGTAGGGCAGGGCTTTATTTTATATGGGGAAGACCATCCAGTTTGTTCGGTTGCGCTGTTGCACTGCATTATTTTTGTTTGCTCTATTGTAAAAAAACATGTTTGGCGGAATAGATGTAATGTGGTTTTCAGGGGGAAATTTGCCAGTTGGCAGGCAGTCCTGGAGTCGGTGAAGTCTGACATTCGCCTTAAAATTTGAAGGCGATTTTCGCCGTTTATCTGGGGCTGCCTTTTTTGGACGCTGGTGTGCTGGGGAGGGGTTTTTCGTTTCGCTGCGTGCGGGTCGTCCTTTTGTAGTTTTTTTAATGTTTGAGTGGGGGGTTGGGCGTTTTGTCTCTGCAGGTCGGCGGGCGTATGTTTTTTGGCTCGCTTGACCTGAGTTTCGTTTGTCAGTATGGGATGGTTCGGTAGTGCCGTTTGGCCGTGACGTTTTGTATCCCGCATGGCGGGTCACGTAAAAAGCACATTGAGTTCAAGATCCATATTGTTTTTGGTGGAGGTCGAAGTCCATTTAGGGTCACTAGAGGTGATATTGTGAAAACTTTGTAAACACGATAACTCAAGAAGGGAACGATGGACGAAACTCATATTTAGTATGTAGTTGGTACACATTCAGTACAACCTTTTATTGAGGTCAAAGATCAGTTGGAGTCACCAGACGTCAAATTGTTGAAACATTGTTTATAACCTACCGTATCTCCCAAAGACCAGCCTATCACATAAAATGTGCATTACTCCTCATACGAATAGGAGGCTTTTAGCAATTGTAAATGAGCTTCTGGTCATCCGTTGAATCCAAAACTCAAAACTGAAATCTCTAACATATTTGCATTAGCTTCAACGTGTCGCTCGGAAGCCTTACTTTGCGAGAAAAAAGGGGAACGTACTCTTTATAGTAGAACGGTTCTCTTGGACGTTTACCGTCGAATGTATTTCAGGTTGGATGGAATTCGTTGTGACCAGGCAGCGTTTATGAAACCTATTTTTTTTACTATGATCAATGGGAAAAAACATTGTAAAACGGTCTTAGTTTGGCAGTGACTTCACGAGCTTTTGTCTGGATCGGCTGTTGGTCTCAATTTTTGTAGTCTCTTCCAGCAGTTTCATCATAGTTAAGCCTTAAAGCAGCATTTTGCGTTTGGTCGCCGTTTTCTACTTTTTTGACATGTTCATCGAGTTTTTTACATATATCAATCACAAAACAGCAAACTAAGATATTAGCCAACTTTTCCCCTGCTCACAACGTTAATTGCCGAGTAATTAAGGATATTTGCAGATAATGAGAAAAGTGTCCAAGACAAATTCACATTTAAATTAATCGTATGCAGTTCCCCTAAACCCACAAGTTTGAATTCAAAGAAACAGAGATGCAGGTTTAGTTATGAGCCGTTGCTAAAAATAGATTAAAGAGTTGGCGTTGGTACAACCAGAGAGTTGTTGTGGAAATCCCTGGTACAACTGCCATATAGACTGTACACAAATGAAGCATAATGTTGTATTACGTATTGGTCAATGCCCAATGACGTTCGTAGTGTCTAAATATTAATATTAAGGGCGAGGTTTATTTAGATCCCAAGGGAAAATATCTTGGATAAATGTTTCGACTTTTATGCCACCATTTGAAGTCAGATTTAAATAGATAAGCTAGTTATGTATGTCGTTATGGCATATAGTGGAGTCAGTGAGGTTGAGAAAACACATAGAAAAGGACGCAAAGTAGTCATCGAAACCTCAATGCATTTTGCATTCTGGTTGTTGAAAGGGAGGGTTTTGGGGACTGTTTTTGGTTCCTTGCTAAAAGCAAAGGAACCTATGTATTCAGGTTGGCGTGTGTGTATGTGTGTGTGACGCTTTAGCTTGTATGCACGATTACTCAACAAGGGAATGATCGATCATTACCATACTTCGTGGGTGGGTGGCCCATAGTGAGTACATGAACCCTATTGTTTTTGCTGCCCGCAAAGGTCACCAAAGGTCAGTTAGATGCAAAAAACCAATATATTAAAAAACAGCAATAACTCCCATTGACAGGGTCCGACATGGTTCATATTTTGGGAGTAGTTTTAAATGGGGTAAGGGATCGTTTCCAAACATAACAGTAATGTGATCGAAGGTAAACAAAGGTCAATTAATGATGAAAAACAGTATTTTTGCGATAACTTGAGATTGAATTGTCCGTCAGGGTTGGGAGTTGCTTCAATGTCATCCAATTGTCGACCCGCATCTGGGTGACCCTTGACCTCAATTTGACCTCTGGTGACCTTTACGTGTTTTGGGGATTTTTACAGTTTCGATGCTATTTTCAGATGTTAAAGGTACCTTCTGATCATAAATGTCCATATGTTGACCCCCGTGTGACCTTCGTGTGCGAAGTTATATGGGATGAAAGTTTTCGGTTGGAGTTAGACTGGCTGTACAGACTTGTCGTGTTCATTTTGGAATCAGGAGATAACACTTCATCTGAAACCAAGGTCAAAAGTTCAAAGGTCACAGTAGAAAAAATTTCCTTATTTGGGGAGGAAACGGGCAAAAAGAAAATGTTTGGTTTTGATGCTAGATTTGGATATCAAAGGTACCTTCGGTTCAAAAATGGCAATGGGTTCACACCCGGGTGAGCTTTGTGTGTGAAGTTATAAATAGAAGGTCAAAATTAATTTTCAGACATTTAATGCAAGAACTCCCAGTGCCAAGGTGTGACACGGTTGATATTTTAGGACAAGTTGCAAATGGTATAGGGGAATATTTTCAAACTTAACGGTCATGTCACCTGAGGTCACCAATGTTATCATATCTGTTGACCCGCTAGAAGGTGACCTTATATTTCTTACATTTTCGACGCCATATTCAGATCTCAAAAGTGCCTTTTGATCCAAAATCCGATCACAATTTGTGATCACAAAAGTGTTGGCTTTAGTGTTGGTTACTTTATGGGTACATGTATGACCACAATTACTTGGACTATTTGAGCCCAATCTTGCTTGATAATATTATGTGTATTGTCATATACCCCTACGCAAGGAACCACAGTGCCCTTCGGCTCTTGTTCCTAGTGCGTTTCCGCCCTTAGGTTTTCTTTTGCGGGGGTAGCAGTCCCGCGAACTGCCTAGGTTTTCCCACCATTCCCCCCACCCCCCCCCCCCCACGCTACAGGCGTGTCGTTGTATTTTCATGTTCATTAGCATGTTTACTTGTATTCCTATTCGCTATTTCTATTTTCTATATATCGCTCTCTCATGTTCTTTTTCAGCTTGTGTTTTGATTTTTATTAGGCCACTTTCGTAGCGTAATTTGTATATTGCCGTTGCTAGGTAACCCTACGTACCTCTACTCATTATTAGCTTATTTCCCTCCCCATGTTATTTCCCGTTTTCTTGTTAGTTTGCATTGTTTTCGTTAGCTATAAGAGTTAGTCCTTCCATAATTCACGGTTTTCAGTATGTCTCGTAACCAGCTGAAATGCATAAAACTGTTCGATGTTTCGACCAGGGAGGGCCTGGGACGAACGTGAGCTGTGTCCTAATTCCTAAGTGTAGAACTTGCACCAGACGGGACCCATGCCTGGTCTGCATTAACTTTTCACCAGCCCAGTGGCAGGAGATAGACCACTGGTTAACGAGCCTAAGAAACAAGCTCCAAGGCAAGTTGGATCTAATTCCAAATGCCATCGGGGTCCCAGAAGAAGAGGATATTGGAGAGACGGGAGAGAAAGAGTACCCCCACGGTCCCGGCGACGTCCGGTATGATTATGGCCAAAGGGAAGGGCAGGAGCAAGGGCAAGGCTCCTGCCAAGAAAAGACCTCTTAAGAAGAGGCACGGCTTGGCCGGACTGGAGAAAGGGTCTCAGTCCGGGTCGCAGCAAGAGAGACCCACGGAGCGCGGGCTGCAGGCCACGGAGAGCTCAGGTCCGAGAGAGACCAGAGAGGGGTCGCTGAGACGGAGCCGGTCCCATAGCAGGGAGCCGGAGAGGTGGGTCCCTAGCGAAATCCTGTTAGCTTCGGTCGTACCGCGGCTCCACAACCGGCCTCGGAACCAGGGGAGGACGTCCTGGACTGCAGAGCGTCTGTAAACTTATCCTGTCTGGAGGACGAGGGGCATCCTAGGGATCCCATGGATCCTCTAGATTACGACCCGATGGAGGAGAGCTTCGGTCTTAGCTACGAACCGGAGGAGGCTCCCATGACGGGAGGAGCCCTGCCTCAGGAATTAACGACGCGGGCTGCCGAAACTTTCAGAAGGCACCTGGCGTTTGAGGAACCGGACTCAACTACAGAAGGCAACTCGGGTTTCCAAGCTAACGGCAACCGGCGAGGCTTCAACCAAGCCAAAGACCACCATGCCTGTAGATGCGACCTGCTATGACAGGTTCGAGGCCATAGCCGATAAGCCAAGGTGGACTGCCTTCCCAGCCATGGCAGACAAGGCAGTCAGGGCGCCAGACGAGGCCTGGAGGGCTTTGTTCAAATGCCCAATCATCCCCCAGGAGGCCAAAGAAAGGCTGACCAAGGCGCCTCATCCTCCCTCATATTTAGGGCTCTGGCCCAAAGGAACTCCTGGTAGACGTAGATACAGGGGCCCGGTCCGACATGAAGTTCGCCTCCGTATTAATGTTGTCGGCCGAAGTATTAATGCGGCATCACCAGCAGCTCCCAGAGGACGAAAATCAGGTGTCTAGGAACGAAGCGGGCCAACTCCTACTGATTGGACCCCTAGTCCGACTCGCATACGACTAGTTTACGAGAGTCGCCACCCGATCGGTCAAAGCCTGTAGGGAAAACATCGTCTCCGCCATACACTGGCCGTCTATAGATGGTAGAGCCAACATCCTAGGCAAAGACTAGGATGTTGGCTCTACCATCCCTCGGGGAAGACCTCTTTGGTGGCAGTTTTCAGCAGAAGCTTCAGGAGAGGTAGCCCGAAGAGAGACCCTAGCGTAGTCTGAATTTAGATCCTCGGTCAGACAAGGGCCGAGACCCTTCCGCCCGAGGGAGAATAAACCAACCAGAGGAGTGAGAGCAGCACCCGCCAGACCACCGAGCAGAGGAGCTCTCAGAGGCAGAAGCTGAGGGACGGCATACCGCCCGACCCGTATCGTGACAACGACCGCTACTCCACTCGACCGTCGTTCGCTGCCCATCCCTAAGGGTGCCCACCTCACCTCGGCAACTCCGCAGGTGGGGGGGGGAGACTTGCAAACTTCACCCAGCAATGGGAATTCATAGGCGGGGACAAGTGTGTGTTGGACACAGTCAAACACGGCTACCAAAAGAATTCTCCTCCAGCCCCACCTTTCAGGGGCGGAGGAAGGCAGACACCCACAGACCCCGTCAAACGCATAACTCTAGAGGGGGAGATTTTGGCCCTGCTAGCTAAGCAGGCAATTGTAGAGGTACGGGGAAGGACAGGACCGCTCTTCCGGTCCTCTTTCTTTCTGACCAAAAAACGGGACGATACCTGGCGTCCGTCCCATCCTAAATCTAAAACCCCTGAACTCAAAATATATCAGGTCAAACACTTCCGTATGGAAACCCTAAATCTAGTTTTACTCCTGCTCAGAATGAGCATGTGGGCGGCGACCGTAGACTTACGGGATGCTGACCTGCACATCATGGTTCACAAAGATTACCGACTGTTCCTGACATTCTGGTACGCAGAACAGGACTTCCAGTTCAGGGCACTCCCATTCGGCCTGTCCACGGCTCTGAGAGCTTTCACGAGAGTCGCAGGAGCGGTAGTCTCCTACCTCAGAAGGAGAGGGGTCACCCTACCGTATACGTCTACCTCGATGACTGGCTAGTGGTAGGGAGCTCTCAGTCAGAAGCTGCCGACAACGTCCACACAATGCTCCAAACCCTCCAAGAACTGGGCTGAATTCAACAGAAAAAGGCCTGACTGTCTCCAGCCCAGACGATTCAGTTCCTTGGGGCGACATTGGACTTTTCCGCCGGGGTTGCCCGACCCTCAGAAGAGAGAATCACTGCGGTCAGGACGACCACGCAGCAAATCATCTCACATCAGGAGTCACCAACACTGACGTGGCTCCGAGCCCTGGGACTCATGGCCAGCCTGGTCGATGTCGTCCCATTGTGCAGGTTGCACATGCGACCCCTACAACTGCACCTTCTGAAGTCCATAAACCCCACAGATCCGGACAAGATAACATCGATCTACAGGTGGGAAGAGACCACCCAACACATCCGATTGTGGCACATTCATACTGTAGTGTTATATTTCTGTTTGAATTCACAGATAATTACTGTATTATCACTTAAGTTGTTCGTACTTTTCTTGTACATTAACAGACTGTACCACCCCTCATGTTGAATTGCCATAGGGGGTGGGGGTCTACTGTCACATACATAGTCTGTTTGAGACCACAGATTATTACTGTATTATTATCACTTACGCTGTTCGTACTTTCCTTGTATATTAACACTGTACCATCGCTCATGTTGTATTCCCATAGTGGGGGGGGGGGAGGTACTGTCACACATTAATAGTGGTATATGTCTGTGTTCACAGATTATTACTGTATTATTATCACTTACGTTCTTCGTACTTTTCTTGTACATTAACAGACTGTACCACCCCTCATGTTGAATTGCCATAGGGGTGGGGGTCTACTGTCACATACATAGTCTGTTTGAGACCACAGATTATTACTGTATTATTATCACTTACGCTGTTCGTACTTTCCTTGTATATTAACACTGTACCA
>JAIPMN010009867.1:0-25514 GCA_020650975.1 Apostichopus californicus
TTTTGTATTAAATTGCCTAGGGCTGATGGAGCTTGTTTTTCAAAGCCATTACCTCTCTCTGAAGGCACATTTCTTTTGTAAATTGGAGGGCTTCCTCAGCATAGGGCTCTGATGCTGAAGGACCACCAGGACCTGTTCTTGCTGACCGAGGACATGATATACCTTAAAAAAAAAACATTAAAAAAATCATAGACACACATTAAAAATGGTTTCTTTTTTATGTTGTCAATTGAAAATGACTAAGATGGACTATTCATTGATGATGTGTATCAGATTTCAACTAAGATAAGTAACTATGTAAGACTCCCAACACAGAATCAAACTCATGTATTACCAGGACCATTGCAGTTAGGTCATTAATCACTAGAAAATTATCTTGAAAGGAATTAATAACTAAAATGATTTGAATATTTCTAATATATTTACATGTACTGTGAGAACAGTATCCAAATTTTCTCTTTGATAGCCAATGAAATCATCCAATTTCCACTAATATACCTTCATTTCATGAACAACTGATGAACTAAGGGTATCTTAGTATAACCAATTACAAACTTTAATTTCAGTTAAACCATCTAACTTTGGTAATGTTAGAGAAAATTGGCTAAGAGGTAGTGTGTCTTTGAGTTACCTGCAGTTCCTGAAAGAGTTATATCTTCCATTCATTCATACTTAGTAAAGATTCCTAAATCCTATTGGTCCATTCAGGTCAGCTGACCGTGGTTAATCCTGTGAGTAACGCACGGTAAAATTACGGGGCATCACTTTAATAAATCTTTGGTTATATGTAACCAAATATGTTTTGTTTTATGATTTTTCCCCCACACAAATGGTAGTGTATGAATGAACGGGGTTAATCAACGGTCTAGCGTGCGTTACTCACATGATTAATGCACTCCGGGTGTTAATGCTATCGCTGGATGCACTCGGGCTCCGCCCTCGTGCATCGCTTGCATTATCCCCCGATCGTGCATTAATCCTGTGAGTAACGCACGCTAGACCGTTGATTAACCCCTTAATCATTAACAGCAATGCATGAGGAATGCATTAGCATCCATTCATAAAGCAGTAACAAGATTCCAGGCAAAACAAGTTATTGCTGCTTAGATACTAGTTATGACATCAGTTTGAGTAGGCAGATGATGTTTAAGCATGGCCGGATAATTTGCTTACCTGCTAACAGAAATGTAATCAGACAAGTTTCCTTTGGTATATAAAGTCTCAGTCTTGAACCACTAGCAACAAATTCAACAATGGCTTCACTTCTTCCAGCTCTTTGAAGAAATGGTAGAAACTGCTTTGATTTGGCTGGTTCCTATAGTGATAAAAAAAAAATGCTCAGAAAGAAGACTTGAACATCAAGATTGAGCTAAGTAGTCCCAAAGGGCATAGTATATCGTATACTAGTGTACATGTTCCCACAAGCTGATTTATACATTGAACACACTTTGATCTTAAGTTAGCTTTACCTGAGTCATCTTTGTCCTATAGCATAAGTTGGTCTAACATTAAGAAAAGACTTGTAAAAGAAGTTTCCAAGGTAAGTCAAGTGAATGAAGTAGACAGGTTTCATTGTATCTTACTTATTTTAATTGTTTATATTGTTGTCTCTCACTAACCCCAGACAAATCTGCTACCCGATGGATTGGTGGAGGCTTCTTACTATGAAGTCCCTTGCTATTCTTTGTAGCTCTCTGTTCGGCGGCCAGGAGATCATCGTAATGAGAAGATCGTTGGTCATCGTCCTGACGATACCTCACGACTGTGGCAAGACCTTTACTGACAAGAGCTTCTCCAACATTGCTTTATATAAACAAAAAAACAATCAAAAGTCATTATTTATGAAAACTAAACCTGTCAAATCTCAATTTTAAATGATGAGCCCTCTTACAGGAAGAAACAGTTCCCAATTTAAAACAACAAATTACTCCTAATGATCTTCTTGAAAAGTTGATCAAGGACAAAAAGCTGCTTGACCTGAACACATGATTAGGTTAAAGTACAAAATACTTACATGTCTCCCACATAAACTGTTGCACATGTTTTTTCAGGATATCCTTCACTGGCTGGCTTGATGTAATCCACTGTAACACTGACTTTCTTTCCAATCAGCTTCCTTCTCAGGAATTCACGTGCTTCAAACATGTACGGAATGTCGTAAAGTGGTCTAATCCTTCGTTCCTGAATGAAAAGGTAATTGGTGGTATTTAGTTTCTTATCCTGCATGTTACGATGCTATTAGTGTGAGGACGGAACAATTTCTTAACAAAAACACAACAGTTTATCGCTGCACAACCAACTTATGTCAGATGGTAAAAGCAAATTGACTGTGGAAAAACTTTTACATTTGAATTAATTGATAAACTTACATTCTTTGGCTGATCATCCCCAAATGGACCCAACCTTGGGGGTCTGATGCTAGCCAAGTTTATCCTGCGGAAGTCACCAGGGTTAGTTTTGATCACAAGTGCATCAGCATTTACAACTTCTACCACCTGGAAATAAATGATGTAGACAAAAAATATCATTAACAACTTCTTCTGTTAGTAGTTTGATGTTAATATTTAATAAAGTAACTAATAATAAATAACAAACGCAAATGTTCTTGTTTTCATTTGATATTGATTATTTCAACAAATTTCAGAACATCCACAAGGAGGCACATGGTCTGTTTCCTTCTGGTTGCAGAGAAACACCAAGCTTAATATAAATGTGTTGTATAAATACAAACTACAAGCATATTTATAAATATACTTTAAAACCTGAGCATCAAATCCTGAGTTTTCACTCAGTCAAACGGAAGTAATTAAACCACTGAGTTAAGTCAGCATGAGTACTACATAAAACTCTAGCTCTGCGATCCTTTTAAAGGTATTCCCTAAACTGACTTACAGTGCTCATTAAATCAATTTGTCACTGATAAGGATTATCATTTCCAACGCAAGGTTGATGTGATATTGCATGTACCCATAGATACTGTAGGTGAATTTTCAAAATATGAACAATTTCTTTACAAAATGATCTATCAAAGTTACTCTGTCACCAAAACCTTGAATAATTGTATTTAATAAATTAAAGCTACATGTTTTACCTACTTCACTCTGAAATAGTTGTCTGATGATTACATAGTTTCAAATTAATAAGTGTTTGTACTAATAGATCTTAAAACTTACTCAACCAATTACGTAATTGTTTTGAGTACTTAGACTTTGTTTTGCATTTCATACTGACAAAATTAGGCGAGTCTCATATCTAACAGTTCTTTGATGTGAACACGAAATGTTCTGATGTAAGTTCATTAAGCTGACCTACTTTTTGCAAGTACTAGTTTAATTTTCCTCACCTTTCCAGATAGATTTTTCTCTGTGATGTCGATGGTGGGTGCTGCAAGATAGTCCTTCCAGAGTTTCAGTTTCTTCTCCTTGGAAGCTCTATTAATAAAGAATACAACGTACAGTATCACAATTCACAAACACTAATGACAGAATACAACATACAGTATCACAAACACTAATGACAGAATACAACATACAGTATCACAAACACTAATGACAGAACACAACATACAGTATCACAAACACTAATGACAGAATACAAAAAACAGTATCACAAACAATAATGACAAGTACATCCTTAGTCCCACCAATTGTATCTACCACACAATATATAATCACAGACCAACTCTTAATCAACAGTGATCTGTTATGGCACAGAATCATCTAGCTCACTAAGGGTGCATGCCCAGGTAGATGACTCTGATGCATTAACAAATTGATTCCACGAGCAATATTTGTTGTATATCCCTCAGTTTGATGTCAAACAGGAGATTTTCTCAGTGTACTGCTTGAAGCACACTTCCATGTTTTTACATCTTGAGTTCATTAAAGGGACATCTCTGGGGCCAAATTTGTAAATTTTAGATTGTAAATTTTCAGGGAAGATGAAGCATATTCCTAAAGAAGGGGGACGTGTCACAGGTCAGGTTCAAGATATTTCCTTTTGTTTAAAGACCACCCTGTGAGAAATTTACATTCTTTGTTCCTGTTAAAGGTATTTCCACATAGCTAGGGCCTATGTAAGGTATCTGTATCAATTATTAAATCATCTGCATGTTGTATTAGGTAATTTTTAGCTATGCAGGGTACTGTGTTAGCAGGCTGCCTGTAGCATGGGATGGTTGTTTTCTCCTAGTTAGTATATACCCAGCCAGGAGACCATAAGGGTTTCTACTGTTCCCAACTGGTTAGTGTGTAACGTTTCGAATGGGTTACTCTGTGTTCCCAACTAAGTAATGCATACTGGTTCAAAGTGTGCTACTTCATGTTCCTGACTTATGCTGTAATTTGGTTACTTCGTGTTCCCAAATCATTTTGTACCTGGAATACTTCGTGTTCCCAGTAGTTAGTATGTAACTGTGCTACTCCGTGTATGCAAAGCTTATTACCTCTGTCAGCCACGCTCTCATAAGGGTCTACGTTAAGGTACCCAGGCAAAACCGGGTGAACGCCAGTTTATTATTCCCTAAGTTCACGTTTCTTTTAAACGTAAGTGTCAAGGCTTCAGTATATATATACATATATCAGTGTAGTATTTCGTTGCCGCAATTTAATTATGTTATTGTTTCTATACAAGATTTGCAAGAAAAGTATTTTCACTTTACTATTTTCAGGGTTTTTGTATTATGTGTCTGCTTTACATACCAGTGAATAAATTCACTACACTTCAACTCCTGTACTCCCTTCATCATTTGCATCCTCCGACTAACACCGACCCACCACACTCATGAATACAATACAATCATCTCCTCTAATACCATTCTTTACCCTAAGATCTTCAAAGACCCGTCATTTAACATTCCCTTCTCTTATTTTCTTTTGCAAGTTTAAAATGGCAATGCATGCAAACAGTGATAGCTCTATAGTTGTACACTCACTTTGATGTATTATCAAAGGTGGACATACTGTATGTGGGTATACTGTATGTGGGCATACTGTATGTGGGTATACTGTATGTGGGCATACTGTATGTGGGTATACTGTATGTGGGCATACTGTATGTGGGTATACTGTATGTGGACATACTGTATGTGGGCATACTGTATGTGGGTATACTGTATACTGTATGTGGGCATACTGTATGTGGGTATACTGTTCATTATCAGTAGTCATAGTAACTGCATAATTCACTTAGGTAATATGTACACAACATAACAACTATAGGAGCCACAACTGATCCAATGACAGAACGTGTGTCAATTGCCATATTTATCTGTTTGTAATGAGGTCAGAGAGAATGATCACTTACTTTTCTGCAGATCGAAGTTTTTCCGTTCCCGTGGTGACAACTCCCATACTCCAGTCTACGCATCTCGCCAATCCTTCAGTTAGGAGAAACTCGGCAATGTTTCCTCTCTATAAAGATAATTGATAACTTGTCACTGTGATGGTTTTATACCACAAAAAGTGATCACCAGAATAGTAGATATATCAACTGTTATTGTTAGCTTCATCCCACAGAATGATCCTCAAACAGATATACATGCAGATAGAGTTAACAATTATTTATGTTGCCTCTCTATAGAGATAATGAATAACTTGTCACTGTGATGGTTTTATACCACAAAAAGGAAGACCAGAATAGTAGATATATGAAACTGTTATTGTTAGCTTTACAGAATGATCCTCAAACAGATATACATGCAGATAGAGTTAACAATTATTTGCATCCTTTAAACCAAAGTTTGACAGGTTTGTATCATGTTTAATAAGTACTGCTTGCTTTGGTGTAAACAGCTTCACTTACTGGATGTTGTATTGTTCCTAGGAAGTTAGTGTTAGAGACACCTTCCAGAATGATCTTAACATCTCGCTGCAGTAGTCTGGATTCTGTGAAATATTTGGCTTCATCAGCGAATTTTTCTGGAACCTCCTTGTCTTCCTCTCGTTTGAACATCGGACACTAAGAGCAGAAAGAGAATAAATCTAATACCGTTAACAAAATGCATACTAAAGAACTTCAAGCACGATATATTAAGGCTTCAAATTAAGTATCGAATTGATGTTTTATTTTCAAATTTCATTGCTTTTAATTCCTTTGTCTGAACATAGCAGTTTTAACCAGGTGTATGTAAGACTTCACCAATGAAGCATATCATGCAAACAGCTATTGATGGAAGACTGATATATATGCCCCAGACTGGTTGGAAATAGTCTGTTCAACAATATTTTTATGCACAGTACGAACAATGACTCCTTAAATGAATCTTTGCATTCATCTTATAAAGGTGAAAAGCAATATATCATAAGCGTTTTCCAGAATGAATTAAAACCAGAAAGCCTGAAGGCAGTGTGATTGCTTGAAACATAATTTCCAAAATAAATTTCCACTTAACTATCTGACTGATGTAGGTAGAGCAAGTGAGGGACATTTTGTCCAAGAATTAAGTGAGACCCTGAAGATAAGAGCTTTCCTATTCTTATTTGTAGCAATCAATTGTGGGCATTAAAGTAATTCACTGGTCAAGATTTTGCAATATAGAATTTATGCCAAAACGTTTCAATATCCAGAAAGAACAGTCTTCCTATGTGAAATATAGACACATACCTGTAGATGTTTTAAGTATGAGCAAATGGTAATTTTTGTTGACATATTTTGAGCTAACAAACTAGCTTTTCCACCAACCACCCATTTATTAGACACATACCTGTAGATGTTTTAAGTATGAGCAAATGGTCATTTTTGTTGACATATTTTGAGCTAACAAACTAGCTTTGCCACCAGCCACCCATTTATTAGATGTTATTCATGGGAGTTACAGAACATTGTTTATTCACTGTGAAATATTTTTGCAACTTTCTGCCAAAGAAGAAGTTACTTTACAGTAGTATATATCACAGAGAATAAAGCACACTTTGAGACCACTTTAGAGAACCAGTTGGCCCCTTGAAGCTCAGAGTTGGAAGACTGATAAAGCCCAGTTGAGTGTGTTTAAATCACCCAACACAAACAGATTTTATTTCCTGACTGACTGTAGGCACTATTCAAGATTACTTGTATATTAGGCATCTCCACAAAATGAACCAAAGTTGACTAAAATATGTTCACAAATAGAAAAGTAATGCATCATTTTTGCATTATTTTGGAGTCATGTTGACAAGGATTTCAGACTTTGACACCTGTTGAACTCACATGACATTTGGCCTTTTTAGAGAACATTTTGATTCTGTACTTACTTAGGTTGTTGTACATATCAAGTATGAAGTCTATATTAAGGTTTTACTTGGTGTTGTCATATTAACAAAATATTAGACCTTGACATCAACTCCTGTCATGACATTCACTATATTTTAACAAAAGTTGTTAACTATTAATTTAATTGATTTACACTTAGAAACAAAGATTTAATAAATCAATAGCTGAAATGTTCAGTAGTATCAATTGCTAAGAAAAGGCTTTGGCATGTTGTACTTTTTGTCTTCTGTTGTTCACTCATGGTTCAATAATGTCTCAATGTCAAAATGTTTTTTATCAATCTTTAACCCATCATGCAGCATCTTAAAGGCATTGAAGACTCGCCCAGAACCGCGTACGGCCATCTGAAAAAGTTAACTTTCTGTTGCTTGCAAGTGACGTTTTGTTCGTGTCACTACAAAATGCAGACAGTAATGAAACGTGATACCTTAATTGTTTTCGTTAGCTGGACCTGAGATGTCCATCACTGTATCGTTTGTATACTGTGCTGTGGGTATTGATCGCAGCTGTATGTACTGACTGTACACTAGTGTCTAATTACCGACGGTAGCAAGCTGTGTGTGTATTTTCTGGGATCAATGGTGGTGTTTAACACTTCTGTTACACCTCATTCGAAACTAGGTCAAATTACCGGCATTAGACGTTTCTTTTTGCGCGAGTCTTCACACCCTTTAAACATGTTAAATTATTTGGTTTTGTAGAATTATCATCCTTCAATAGCAAGTGGTCAATGCAGTTAATGTTCAAATGATAATACAAGCATACTGATACCTTTATGCCTGACAACATCACAGTAACATGGTGGAAACTTGGTAGCAAGAATGCTCTGACAGTACACCCATCTCTCACATGCTCAATTATAGCTGATTGGCAGAAAAGAAAATCATATTATTGTGAAGTTAAACATTAACAAATGTAACTAACATCAAATTTCTCATTTACAAATGTGCATAATCCCTGCAAAATAACTTTACATCCTTATACATTGAACTGTTACTGTGTCTGCTAAACTTGGGTTAGAGGTATTGTTAATATATCCTAAATTTGTCCATAACCCATGGTGACATCAATTATAAACACACCCAAGAATGGTTTAGCTCTGTTATTACATACTTCAGCTAACAGAATGTTTGTGCCTACAGAAGACTAGTAGTATATATATTGAATGCCTCAGGTGAGGAATCTGCAACATGGTTATGTACAAAACACATCTTACTACCCAGAATAAAATTTGTCTCTTACCAATTCAACTTAGGTGTAGGCATTCTAAAACAAATTTAAATCTGAGTAATTGCTACTCACCATCAACTGGCTTGTGATGAAATGAATCCACAAAGTTCCTGGGATTTTCAACATTCCATGTTATCTTTCTGACAATTCTCCCATTTTCAGAGTCTTTGGACCATTTGCCCTTCCCAGCAGACTTTGCTAAATCTTCAAGGTCAATGAGCTTCATTTGGTCGCTGTACAAATGCAAGTAAAAATTTACAACTTCACTAAAACTATCAAAGGAGACCTTCAAGTGGAAAATGACCTCTGAGAGCCAATAGTCTTTGGACCATAAAACATTTCTTCCCTTTTCTGTTTCTTTCTTAATTGATAGAGGCAGCAGTTGCAACTAACATTATTTGCAAACAAACGTAACTTTACATTACCTAATTTCAGTAAAGCCAGTTACTTTTGAACGTAAGCTTGAAGCTGTTATATCTTGCATAGAGGAAAATATTGTGCCCCAATGACTGTATAATAACTTTTAGGATTTAATAATTGTAATTGAGTTTTTGTATTCTTAAATCAGCTCATGAACTAAACTGTCTTTCAACAGATTTAGTAGAATTATGCAGTGGGACTATGCCTGAGCCTGGATTGAAAACGCACAACCTGGTTCGTAGTAAAAGAAACAGTCAGAAGTATTTTTGCAAGGTTCATCTTTATTTCATGTGCATTTGCGTTATTATTTATTATACATCAAAACATGAAATTCAGTTATTCATAACAACAGAAGCATCAATTAAAAACGTATATTTCAAAGCCCTGTTATGTAACGTATAATTCGGAGTCCTGATCTGCCATTTATGTACATTGTACATTATGTTTGGCTAGTTCCGTGATTTGTTTTCAATATCCGGTCTGGAGTTTCGGGTATCCCTTACCTGATCGAGTAATAATAACGGGTATATACACGGTTCCGATTTTTTGGTACCCAACACAGGATTAAGTGTGACATACTGTATGTACTTGTTTCAGATTGCCAAGGGTAAGATGTGAGTCATAACAGCTAAGAAGACAGTTTATATTAATAAATAAATAAAATGAAATAATAAACAACCTTAAAATTGTTTTGAGTATGTCCAAGTACCAAAGGTCAGGTAACTAACAGTACTTTGAGCTAACTGTATCAAACACTCCTCAAGAACTAACTCTTACTGGAAGCTATAAGTACAAATACTGTACTATATGTATACTTAATGAGGATACAATGAACACTCACTCGCTTGGCTTGATGCCCCCTCTTCTTACTTCAACCAAACCTTCAGCTACGATAGATTCTGTAACATTTTCAGCTAAGGTATCTACCAGGGATAAAAGACATGAAATTGTTTTTAAGAGATACATGCATTAACTGCTTTCAACAATGGTTGTATAAAAACATTTATTAGGAAGTACTACAGTACTATCACTACTTTTGTTCATTACTGTACGTAATAAATTCATTGGCTGTGTACAAGTTTAATCTCTTAATCGGTATAACACTCTGCTGCATAATCCAACACATATGGTACAGAAGGTGACAATGACATACATTGGAACATTTTGACAAGTGCCAGAGTTAACCATAACAAGGTATGTTACACTGAGAATTTGTTTCCCTTAAGTAGTGCTGATGAATTCATCAAGTGAAATCAAAATCACAAATCAAAATGCATCATGTATTTACATGTATGGTAAATCACTTCTTAATGTGGAAGAAGTATATAAGAACCATTGCAAGGAAGGCATATTGTGTCAAGGTTACATTTGCAAAAGCTGAAATGTTTCTCACCTTTACCCAGAAAAATACATCCGTATGCTCTTCCACTTCCAGGTACAACATATTCGACTGTGAATGCAACATCTTTACCAATAAGCTTTTTGCGGAGAAATTCCCTGGCTTCCCATGCATAAGGCTAAGGTAAAACAAAGAAATCGGACGTAAATGAAAAGGAATTGAGAGATAAAACCTTATAAGAACCAGTATCCTCAGCATATAAACTCTTGTGCTCTACAAACTGTGCTATACAACCAAATATTAGAGGCCATCAATTTTGCTTATGTTTCTAGAACAGTATTGTTACTCGGATATTAAAAGTTACATTCGAGAGACGCATCATCTAATAAATGTCTGTGTCCCTGCAGTCTTCTATGAATCACGATGACCCTGACAACACATTTGCTTGTGCGCAACAGAAGCCAATATTGATAGGTCTATAGTATGCACGGTGAAAATTCAAATGATGAGACCTGTAACAAATATTCAACAACGAAATGAATGTCAAACTCTGAAGTGGGAAATTCTGCTGTAGACAGGTTACAGTATATGCTGGCCTAGACATCATGCAATGCATACTACCTCCACTAAAAACTATATTACTATATTCTTGTACTCAGTGGTACTTCTACACACTAAGTACAAAGTTGATCTGACCTTTTCTTCGAGATATCGTGTTTACAAGATTTTCACAATTTGACCTTTGGTGACCCCAAATGACCTTTGACCTCAAACCAAAAACAATAGGCTTTTGTACTTAATGTAGTACTTCTACACACAACATATGAAATTGGTCCAACCTTCCCTTCTTGAGAAATCGTGTTTACAAGCTGGGCGTCACAAACGCACTCACACACACATACTCTATCATGAATGCAAAGGTTACGATTATCATCAAAACCAAAAATACTGCACTTTCAACCAATTTTATTGAGCCACATAAACTTTGTAGAAAATATTACTTATAGATCTCGACGATACAAGAACATGCCATTAAAGGAATTTTGAGTGGCAGTCTATTGGGTATATGAAAACTAAAACTTCTTAAGTTTTCATCACCACAGTCATAGTTCAGGTATTTTTCATCCTATGGTTCAGAAGAAGTGAATTTTTTAACCTTGTGCCAACTTAATCTAATATATTTTAAACAGTGATGCGACGCCTCACTTCGTTCTGGGGGGCTGCAGTAGTGACGCTATCATTAGCAAGCTACACTGCAGAGAGGAAAGTTCAAATTTCTGAAAGTAACATAGCAATTTAGATGGGAATTTCGCGGTGAAGTTGCAAGTTTGCAATCTTTTGAGGAGTTAAAATGTTCCAGAATTCCCTATCTCTGTTTTCTTCATAACATGTTCAGATATTTGTTATTAGAGCAATTTTTTTAATCAAAGCTGTACACATTCCTGTGTACTGTATCAAGGCAAAGCATTGAGAGATCGTTTGTATTCACAGCCGTACGCAATTTGTACACATTCCTTTGAGTGTATCAAGGCCAAGCTGAGAGTGAGATCTGATCGATTCTGACTAATGACTGGATCCCATTTTGCACTAAAAAATTCCTTTAAAAGGCCTAGCAATTGCTCACAACTTTTATGAACCGTGTCATAAGTTACTATTAACAGTATCCCAATGCAATTTTATTCATACAGTTTATACAAAGGTGAACGAAGGTTTCTTTTCCCCAACAACTATAGGCAATTCCGACCAACCCCTGCCAGTTCTGACACATTACCCACTACAGTATGTAAATACCTATTTATGCAATGACGATAAACATACTCAAGCTTCAATGGCTACGTTTGATGAAGTTGTTAAACTCTGTACCTTGTGTTCATTGTTTTTCTCAAAAAAATTCAGTCATTAGTGAATACTGTTTCGTAGAATCCTGCATTTGTAACAATGCTGCTAGAAAATGAATTTGATCCAAACATGTGACCATAGTAAAAAAAAATCTTATAAATGAATGTATCTACAATTATTAAGCACATTTATGCAATTTTTCTTACTCACATTAACAACCAGTGAGCTATGGAAAGTTCAAATTGCAGAAATAATCAGTTACTGTACCTCATCTGGTGTTTCCACAGAGTGTTCGATGTTTGGATTTGCTCTTCTTGCTAATTTTGGGGCAACTACATTAGACAAGCAAATCTGTTTCTCTGGAGGAGGACCTCCTTTGGGAACTCCTCTGATTATCACAGCATCACCAGATAAAATCTACAAAAAGATTGATTATTTGCTATTTTAATCACATGAAACGTAGAGAAAAAGGTTATGAAAAAACAAATTAGAGATATTTGCAATTATCTACAGTATACGATGGATGATTGGTGCATAGTTATGTTGAAAAGAACATTTATATCAAAAATAAATATCTGTATCAGATAGGGCATGTTAGTTAAATTCTTTTCACTTTAATTCTTTATGTTCCTACTATACTGTGTTTATATGTGAAAAAAAAAACTTAAATGAAGTCTTGTAATACTAACAGCTTATATAATATATATAACAATAATATGAAATCATATGATAACCAATAATTTTATAATCCACAACATTGTGAAAATCTCATAAAAGGTAAAAGTTGGGCTGTATGAGCTATTTGACTTAAGTTTCAATCAGACCTAGCACTATGCATTCACTGTCGTAGCTTGGTACTATGACTATACATGAGTATGAGTACGAGTCTGACTGAGTAAATGAATGGAAACCAATTCCATTGTAGCCAAACTTAGGCCAAGGCTACTGTGATTGAAATGTTAACATTTTTGTGGGGTTTATTCATGTTTCTAAGGAAGCTGTTGGTAAGTAATCGAAAGAAGTATCCGTATATCTCATTTCAATTTACATAGATGACCAACTTAACGATACCTTCACTGTACACAATGTACACATTCATAATTTGCCTAACGTTGGCCTAAGCTAGTATAGGCTCAACTCGGGTTCATTCAAAACAATTATACATGTGCAAATATCCAACGGTTGACTTTAGTAGCCTAAGCTAGGCTACATCGTGAATATGCCACGTACTCCATATGGAGATCCGCGACAAACTTTTACACAGTAAAATGTTCTGAAAGCCAAAGTACATGAATATGTCGAATTAACGAAGAAGCTACAGCAACAAACAGAGTACTGGGTACAGGCATTTCAAATAGGAGATTACCTGTTTCACAATTCCACGGTGGACGACTGGTTTTGGAGGAGCTTGATTCGCCATGTTGAGTTGTGTATGCACCATACAGCTGAATTTAAAGAACGTAGCATAAGGGATGAATGAAGCAATAACGTGACTGTGTTGAATGAGTGACGTTTCTGACGTAGTTGTGGAAACTGATGAATATTGATACAAATACTTCAGGCTTCAATTTCAAACGAAGGTCTGTTGCAAAAATGTGAGGACAACAAAGTATTTGCTAGGTCTTTTCTTCTCTGTCATATGTTGATGGTCCATCTTAATGTATCTATAAATATATCGAAATTCTGTCTTTCAGATTCTAGGGAATAATGGCGGAGCAAAACCAAAGAAACAGAGGTATTGATTCAGTTCTGCAATTTGTTTATATGTATCCTCACACAATAAGAATGTACGACGGTATAACATTAGGCGAGCATCTCACCTGTAGTGTTAAATGCAACATATAATGTTTTTATCATGCAAGTAGATAAAAACTGATAATCCAAGAACGCAAAATTTTTGTTTGTTTTTGAAGAGTTTTGACTACTTCAGGATATTGAACAAGTTTGAAAGTATGCTTTTAGTCAATATCCTGAATTGATAGGCTATGTCTGGAAGTCCTTTTAAACTTACTGGTGGTTCAGTAAAATCCTTGTATAACTAGATCTACAATGCCTGTGTTGATGTGTCCTTTGGCATAATTGTCAAAACTGAAACTGCATGATTTGCTGTAGAGCTAGGCCTAATCAATAAGAATCTGAACTTTACAAATGGTATCAATATTAGGATTGTTCTCATTCTTATATAAGATTGGATTTTTCTAATAACAATTTCATCAACTCCTTCAATTGCTGATGTAAATTTAGTAGCTGCACCTACCTTCCCATAATGATATTAAAAGTTAATACATGGTAGTAATATGATAACACATTGCAACGGTAATGACTAAGAATCCAGTTCTTCAAAGCTCTCTAGTCATATATGATTAAGTACTAAAATCCAATCCGCTGATTTTTCTGGAAAGTGAACACAATACCATCTCAAAACTAGGTTCGAGCTGTCACTACAAATGAGAGGCCAAAACAGGTGAAACTGAAATTATTTATGGCCTTTTTACAAATTCAGGGATATTCCATGGATGGTCAATATAATCGGGGGACTTTTATGGCAACACTTTTCATCTGGTGACAGCACATGGAATATCTGGTCACCTTAAAGTATGATAAATCCTAGGGTTTACCATCTTAGGTATTTAAATTATGTCTGAATGTGTTTTTAATTCTTATTATTATATCATTTTCTTCTCATTTTCAGGGAAAACTGTTGTAGTTGTATCCTTTTTGGAGAAAGAATGGAGATGCATCACTTGTCAATGTAAATTTCAGAGGTTATATGAAGTATATAGTACTTGCTAGATGCAGTGTTTTTGTCAGATAAGGGTTAGGTTATCCTTTGAGATGCCGATCAAATGACATTAATAGGCTGACAACATGATGGCATTACTAACAGAGGCACAACTGAATGTCCAAAGCTGGATTGACCCACAGGTTAACAAGGCTATAGCACTAGGCTTTCTCTTGTTGTAGGCATTTCAATTTCAGTTTCGTACATGGGATTGTTTGTAGGTATAGGCAAATTTCACAATTTTTTTCATTCTGTTGTGTAAACTACAGTATCGATCAAACAGGTTTATTTTCACAAGTATGTGGCAGATTTAGAGTCTGAAATTCAGAAAATGTACATTTTTGGAAGGGTTATATTTAAAACCTTTTTGAGTAGAATGTGCCAAAAGAGGCCTTAGAAGTTCATTTTCTTCATCTTTGTATCCAACATTTCAAGTGGATGTAATATCTGAACACAATCTGGTAGATATTGAGGACATAAGAAGATATGTGAGAGAATTTATGTTCACTAAAGTGTGTCATAATATCAAACTGGATATAACATGTTGAACCTAGAACTAGCCTGGTTTTGGCAGCCAAGTAGTAGAAAAATATTAACACCTTCCAGAAGCACATGAAACGTATGTACTATGTACAATTTAATTATTTCCTGAAATTATGGCAGAATTATCCCTAATTGCCATGGTTTGTGATCTGCAGATTATGAAATTATGTATTGCATAAGTTTAGGTCCTTTATTCCCATTAACCTTAGATCCTCCATACAGTCAATCAGGATTGCCCATGCCCGGGCATTCACCATGTTTGAAATAATTATAATGATTTAGCGTTTTATACCAAGGTTTTATAAGCGCTTTACAGACGTTTCATTACCCCTGGTCAATGATAACCTGTCCCATAGACAATCCCTCTAGGCGGCTGCAGTTATATACTGTGCCCAATGACAAGTTACCTCACAGGTACCCATTTAACCCCTGGGTGGAGAAAGGCAATGGACATAAAGCATCTTGCTCAAGGAAACAATGTAATGAACTAGGCAGGAATCGAACTGCTCTTTGGATCACAAGCCCAATGCCTTAGCTAATTGGCCACCAAGCTCTCAGGCTGTGAGCCTTACAGTTGTGGAGAAGTGGCATTGTAACCGTCGCTTACCCTTTGACCTTATGACCTGTCATTTTACCTTATGTATCACTGACAAATAACAAGTCAGCAGCACCAAGACCTGTTTTAAGTAGTTACATTGCATACAACACAGTATCTTCCTTAGTTTAGTCTCAGCTCTCATCACTCCCTCTTCAAATTCTACTTTATCTGAATGGCTGGTACTTTGGCTTCTTCTGGATATGTGAGCTGCTGATGTATATCTACAAAGGTAAGCAATTTATCTCACTATAATGTTACAAAGTCATTGACCAAGTTCATTTGGTAAGACATTATGGAGGCTTGGAACTGCATTCAAACATAGTCTTTTGAAAAATATAAGGAATTTATGGAATTACTTTAAAATGAATTTAATTGATTTGTGTCCATACTAATTAATGAGAATGGGAATTGCATTTTGCTCTTTGATTCCTGTGATGGCGTGAATGTGCGTGTATGTGATGCCTTGGCTTGTAAACACGATATCTCAAGAATCAAAGTTTCCTAAAACTGAAAACTTGGTATCTAGGTAGCACTTGGTAAGTAGATGATCCCTATCGTTTTCAATGGAGGTCAAAGGTCATTTGAGGTCAAGGTCTGAAAACCTTGTAAACACGATATCTCAAAAAATTAAATTTGCCTGAACTTGAAACTGGGTATGCAGGTAGCACGTAGATGATTCCAATTGCTTGTCATGGAGGTCAAGAGAGGTCAAGGTCTGAAAACCATGTAAACACCATATCTCAAGAAGTGAAAATTGCTTGAACTTCAAACTTGGTAAGAGGTAGCCGTTGGTGATTAGATCTTCTCTATCCTCTTCCATGGAGGTCAAAGTTCAGTTTAGGTCACCAGAGGTCAAAGGCTTAAAACCTTGTAAACACGATATCTCAAGAAGTAAAAGTTACTGGAACTTTAATGTTTCAACTAAGTATGTTGGTAGCCTGTGGTGCGCAGATGATCCCTATTGTTTTCCCTCGAGGTTGAAGGTCGCTTTAGGTCAACAAATGTCAAAGTCTGAGATCTTGCCATGAAAATGCCATATCTTCAGAAGTTGCTTGAACTTCAAATTTGGTATATACATACAGTAGCTCTTGCTAAATACATGTCCACAGGTTCCCTTGAGGCCGAAGGTCATTTCAGGTCAATTACAGGTTACAGTGAGAATAAGTCTGATAATGCAGAAGTGAATATTGTTTGACCTTAAAGTTTTCAACCCTCTCTCCTTCGGTTCGAATTTATCAATTTTGCAAGACTTGCCATTTCTGCTCAGCAATTCAGATCGTTGGTAAAATTTGTATCTAAAGTTTTTTTTCATTTGGCAAGGAATCACTAAGCCATTTGACTTTCTGGTTTAAGTAAAATGGCCTTTAGCTTGATGAGGAAAATGAATAATTCACTCAGTATGCTTGAATTTACTCCTCCCTAGTTTGCTTTCAGGGTTTACAGTAACTCCAATATTCCTTTGTACTTTCATGCAGGTTCTATCTTGCCGTATCCATCACAGAACATAATTGGTGAAGTTATTCTTCTCTTCATGTTAGCAATTATTGAAGGTGTAAGGCTGTTCTTTGGAACTAAAGGCAACCTGACAGAGAAAGTGGTACATCTTGCTGTCTCTGTTGCCTTACTCTTGCCTGTTTCATTTGGCACCCTCTTTGTTCTTCTGTGGCAGACGTATGTCCTCCGAGCAGAGATCATCCTCTGTTCCATACTTCTCATCTTCTTCTTTCTGGAAGTTATATTTGAAATTGTTACTTTGATTACATTTGGAAGGTGAGTTAATTGCATTACTAATATTTACCACTTTATGATAGGTTTATATTTGACTGCAAGTTGCATTCTATTTATTGTGATCTTTGTTACCAATGCTGTTATAGTATTAGACATACTGGGATTAGCAGCATTTTTAGTTTCCATGATAATTGTAAACTCTGCTTTCATGATGGTGTATGTGGGTGTGTGTGCGTTTGTGGTGCCCAACTTGTAAACACGATATCTGAAGAAAGGGAAGGTTGGACCAATTTAATATTTTGTGTGTAGAAGTACCACATTTAGTACAAGAAGCCTATAGTTTATGGTAGAGGTCAAAGGTCATTTGGGGTCATCAGAGGTCAAAATGTGAAAACCTTGTAAACATGATATTGCAAGAAAGGAACCTTAAACTGATCTCATATTTGGTTTGTAGATGTACACATACCATATCAAGTTTAAGGAGGCAATTCTTGCTTTTGGTGGAGGTCAAAAGTTCCTTGAAGTCAACAAAGGCCAAACATTTACTTCATTTCGCTCTTACCTGTCTCTCTAAACTAATGCACCTTCCTAAACATAATATAGCAAGGAAGCTTGGACAGATGGCATATTTGGTATGTAATTGTACCACATTGAGTCAAGAAGCCTAATGTTGTGGGCTAGGTGTGCGCGCATCCGAAGCCTATAAGGTACCTTACTGCTACCTTGAACTGCTACTCGATTAGCGCAACTTCTTACTTTTACCCCGTTATTTATATTGTCTTTTAGCTGCAGATTGATGCGCAAAAACTATCGCTATTACTCCATGACACTGCCTATATCAAAGCGATCTTTTGCGCAATTAAAATCTGAGGTTGTAAAGGTATCTTTCTTCCAAAAATCCTAGTAGCAACAACAGTAAACTTGTCTCAAAACACCTTAAATTGTTCTATATTCTGCTAATTATGACTGATAGCCAGTAGGAAAATGCCTTAAGAAATAATTAAGGAGATGTTTTGCCATCTTAAGTGTATTGGTATTCTGACTGGTATTCTTCACGTTGTTGTGTTAACGAACCCAATTTTACCCCACCGCTGCTGGCCTAGACAGCATAAACTTGCTCACAGGCCTACCCAGGTTTGTTCAAGTTGTCCCATAATCGTAAACGTGACGAAAGTCTACTAGCTATGCTGAAACTGGTGGAACAGACTACACAAATTGAGATCAACAGCGGATCCAGACAAAAGCTTGTGAACTCACTGTCAAACTAAGACTGTTTTAAAAATTATTTCGCATTGAGATTGGTTATATTAAAAAATCTAACTAGATTAACTATTAAGTTTCATAAAGGCTGCCTGGTCACAACGAAACTACATCCAACCTGAATTAAATAAGACGAAAACGTCCAATAGAACTACTGTACTACAAACAGTACACCTTTTTTCTCGCAAAGTAAGGCTTCCGAGCGGCACGTTGAAGCCAATGCAAATATGTTTGAGTTTTCAGTTTTAGATTCTACGGATGCCCATAAGCTCATTTCCAATTTCCGATAGGCTCCTATTCGTATGAGGCGTTACACACATGTTATCTGATAGGCTGGTTGGTGGGAGATACGGTAGCTTATAAAACAAGGTTTCCACAATTTGGTGTCTGGTGAATCCAACTGACCTTTGACCTCAATAAAATCTTGTACTGAACGTGTACCAACTACATAGTACATACTATGAGATTCGTCCAACCTTCCCTTCTTGAGTTATCATGTTAACTAGGTTATCACGGAATGGCGGAGCTTAAATTAAAATGAGTACAAGAACCCTATTGTATTGGGTAGGAATCAAGGTCATTTGGGGTCAGCAAAAAACAAAATGTGAAAATCAAAGGACCTCATATGAATTGTAGAATAGCTCTATAGTGTATAGTTTTTACACAATTTGGTGAAGCGCAAAAATCATTTAAGGTCAACGGGTCAAAACTTGAAATCATTGTAAACACAATGTCTTCAGGTAGGACTTTAATTGACTTTCATATTTTGCATCGGGCTTCCCTATAATGAGTACAAGAACCTTCTTGGTTATGGTGGAGGTCATTTGGGTCATCAAAGGTCACACTCTGTAAAGTGTTAGAACCACAAACCTTGTAAAAAAAAATGATATCCCAAGATAGGTTACATCACATTTGGCATGTGTCTTTCTTATAGTGAGTACAAGAACCTATTATTTTTGGGTGGAAGTCAAAGGTCATTTTGGATCAGCAGAGGCCAAATGTCAAAATATCAAAAGTACTTTATCTTGAGAAGTTTACCTTCAAAAGAGATACATGTGCATGGTAGATTACCCAAATGTAAGTGAAATTGCTCCAAAATTTGGTTTAGGTGAAAGTTCATTTACAGTTTGCAGATGTCAAGCCCTATGACATTTCTAAAGGTCATGTGTCTCAATGAAGATGTGAAACTATGTATACTGATTTGACTTCTCTGTTTATAGTATAACCTTCTTGCTGTTTTAGGTTGTCAAAAGTTGGCTTTTAAGGTACATGCAGTATGAACTATCTAGACAGGATAAGCTTGCAAACTACTTGTGCTGCATATGTAATGTATTTTATAGGCAAGTAACCGCTGGGAGAGGTTTTCCTATGGTTACACTATGTCACTTAATCGACTTTGTCAACATGTTAACTGCTAAATTCATTTATATGTTATATATTAGTCAATAGATAATCCTCTTCAATTTGGTTCGCAAATATTAACATGTATGGCTTACCACACCTTGAATATGTTTAGGCATCAAAACTACAAAACGTTATTTTTTGGAGGTTGGGGAGGGGGGGGGGGGAAATTACTTATTTTGCTGTCTAAAATGCTTGAAGTTTGAGAAGAAAGGGTTGATTTCTTAACAATATTGTGTGTTTTCTTCTACATACAATTCAGGTATGAAGATCTAAGAACCTGTAAAAGGAAGTTTCTCTTGCTCATGAAAAATAGTCTGATTGAAGGTTATGTTGCGAGCAATGATGGTAACATTGAACCTTCAGGCAGTTAAGTCAACTGTATAATATTATATTTCATTTCCAATTGTTATAGCAATTCATTAAGAGAGGACATAAGTGTGAATTCTGATCAGAGTAGCACATGAAATATTGTTGGGATGGGACACAACATTGTACAATTGGGGTTAATTCTGTTACTCTCAAAAAGAGAGGGCATTTATAAAAATTGCTCTTGTCTACGATTAGTTGGTATCCAGATGAATCTTGACAGTTGTATTCACAAGTTCTCTTTTATGCCTCTTTTCAGAGCTGCTAACCGAGTGATATAAGATGTCAGCCGTCTCAGGAGACAAGAATCAGTTTGATGGATCACTCCTGCAGTCTGTTACATCCAGCTGTGAAGTGTCTAGGAGCGGTTGCCAAGGTTACCACTGTTTATGAATGTATTTTACCATAGTATAGTTTCATTAACTAATTAACTTTTCATAAATATTCATGGAAGGATATTGTTATATGCTTTAATATTTTAATACATTTTACAGAAATGCCTCAAAGGATGACCTCATGCAAAGAATGAATTTTTATTATGTTAAAGAATATTACAAACAACCAGTAATAACAACTGACACTGAATGATAAGTGCAGTGGGTGCATGCTGGGATTAAAGCAAACAGCACATTAATATGCACATTGTATCATATCAAGATATAGCAAGGGACATTCATATATTTTGACAATGGAGAAAAAAGAACATACAAAAAATATAGATTGCACTGGAATATGGTTGGACTAACTAACATTGTTGAATCACTCTTTAATGTAATTTTCTCCATACAGTAGTTCTTTCGTTGCAGTCATTTTCCAGACAAGTATGATGGATAGTTAGTTTTCATGTAGTGAAAATCTCTGGTGATCCGTGGTTAGTTGTCCCCTGTCAGTACTGCATAACTAATCTCTCTGTGTATTGATTATACATAGTAAACATTGCAGCCAGTAGTTAATTTTACTAGGTCTGTTATACAGCAGGCTTGTTAACTTAATGGCTTTCTTCAAATAAATATCACCACTAATTTGTAAAATTATATAAGGATTGTTTTGGATTCAATTGAAGTAATCGCTTCTGTAAACAAATTAAGCCGCAGGATTGTGTCAGGGCTCTAAACATTTTAACCTCACATGTACAACAGTCATAAAACACAGACACTGTTGTGTCTTATTAATGATGCATTGGCAATGAACTTATCCAGAGCAATTAAACCATTTAGCCACAAACAAAAAACAATAGAAAATGGGACAATTTAAGGAGTGGGAGGGGGGAGGTCAGAGTCTGGATTTCTCTTCTCCAAGAATGCTTTGCAGTATAAATATTTGTTCAGAAGTAATACTGCAATAGGTATGATATATTCTGGAATATCACATGAACTTTCACAATTTGCCATTAAGAGTGCAGAATTGCATCTGATTAATCACCTTGCTAATTACTTATGTACATTATTCCATGTATAATATGTATAGTTTGTTACTGGATCTGTTAATACACTTGAAATTTACAAAATTCAGTGTTAGTTCATTATTGTAATTTGTGGACATGTGAAGACATATTTTGCAGCAACCCATCGGTACCTCAGAAAGAATTGGCTGCTGAATCACAAATCCAACTGATGCTGTATTGGCTGTAAATCACAAGCCCCTATAATGGATGAAGTTCATGTGACCTTGTTATTGAGTTTACAAGGTTTTCATACTATGCTTATGGTTGGCATCAAATGACCTTTGACTCCACAAATGAAAGGGGGAGGTGATAGGGGTGGCGGGGGAGGTGAAAGGGGGCGGGGCAGGTGGTAAAGTTCTCACTCTAGAGGATATGCATGCCATTTATAAAATTCATCAAAGTGTTACTTTTGGACTTACCATAATTAAAGAATTGGACCTCAAATGACCTTTCATTTTGTGAAGTTGTTTGTAGACACTGATTGGATTTACATTCAGTACAAAGTTTAACCTGCTATTGTGTTCACAAGGTTTTCAGACTGTCCTTTGTTGACCTTCAATGACATGTCAACTTTAAAAACAAGAAGTGCTCTTGTACTCTCTAATAGTCTAATGTGAATGCACGTATTAAGAATGCAGTGCCTCCGAGCTTTGGAGGTTACCATGTTCACTTGGTTTCATTCGAACCTCGTATATAATTGAAATCATAGTGAGTTGGAAAGCCCAGAACAGTGAAGAAACTTCCAGCCTCCACTGGGATTCGAACCCAGGCCTTCTGCTTTATATGCGAACACCCTAACCACTAGGCTATGGACGCTGATTGTATGTCCAGAGGTTCGAAACCGGTAAGAAAAGTCGTAATTCCACTGTAGGCGTTTGCCACCTGTATCGAACAATACTAGTTCTGTTTTGGTGACATATTTGCCTTACTCTAGAGATCAAACATGATGCTAACCAACTCGAAATCATTTGTGATTCCTAAAGCCGGATCTCAAAAGAGATACTTTGAACATATTATGTTAATGAAATGGGGGTAAACCACAAAGGCAGATGAATATATATTGTAACGAAAATAACTGTATTCATTAATTTTGTTTTTACTCTTCTTTATTGTTTGAATCAACGGCTGCGGAGCTTAGTCTACGCCTTGCGAAATTTCATGGCACAGCCGCGCTCGACAGTCGTTGATTCACATATGTTTCTACTGTTGGAATTTTCCATGGAAAGATCCGCATATGCGTATGATAAGAAAAGCCATGTGCTGGCAGTCGACCAGGAGAACAGCAGCCGGGTAGGTCGTATTTCATGTAAGTAGGCTGATTTGATAAAAGAAACCCCTTATTTTAAGCTTAATGCTGTGCCCGAATTTACTCTGATAAATAGGAAGTAAATCTGTAACACTTGTTAGCCCAAGAAACGTTAATTGATATCTCGGAGGTATTTTTTATTGTTCAATTAGCAAAGTAAGATTTTCCCGTAACGTAAACTTTAGAGTTGAAACTTAGGTTGTCTAGGCTTGTTATAATGCGGTAGGCTGCAACGTGAAATTATACAGTGTAAGTTTGAGAGCCTTGTGGAAATAATTACAGAGGTACTCATTTGTAACTTTGATCCATAACGTTATTCGTGGTAATAACTAGATATTTTGTGAACAGATATCAGACAGCGGGATTATTTAAAGAATTGATAATCGTTCTTAAGGTATTTCGATTACTTTAGTTTAAAAACAGCTTGTACGGAAATCCCTGTACTAGGCTACGTTGGAGAAAGAGAGAAGTTGTGTTATTTAATCCCGACATTATTTGTGCTATCATTTTCTTCTAGATTGACCAATTAGCGTATTGTTAATTGTTATGTGAATCATTATTTTTAGCCTAACGTCAACAATGGTACATCATTTCTCAATTGAGTAAATCATAGCCTATTAGACTACTAGTACGTGTTGAGCAATTAACTGATTTACATGTAGTGCTCATTCTCACCTTCTCACGAGAAACCTTCTCACGAGAAATTACTCATTCACAGTTTTCTCACGAGAAACCTTCTCACGAGAACTTGCTCATTCCCACCTTCTCACGAGAAATTACTCATACACAGTTTTCTCACGAGAAACTACTCATTCACCGTTTTCTCACGAGAAACCTTCTCACGAGAAATTACTCATTTACACTTTTCTCACGAGAGACCTCATTAGAAATTTACTCAGTCAATAGTGTTGTTGTACGAGCAGCTTTCCTGCTCGTGAGTAATATTAATAGTAAGGAGTGTTTTGTAAAACCGCGCTGCTGTTCTTCCGGCTCACCGATCAACCGTAATCACTTGTAAATAACGGATGAATAAATTGATTCAAGAAAATTAACACTACCTCTCTTCATCATTTTGGTTGACTGTGCTCTTCACTGAGTAGTGGACCAAGTTCGGCGCTACAGTATAAAGCACAACACAGTATGTTGGCAAAGTGCCAACAGGGTCAAAGAAAGTTAATGACCAATATTGGACAGAACGTACTCGGGTAATTGTACTTTCGTTAAAACAAGGATAATTTATGATGGTACGGTGGCTTCGAGGTCACCTTTCACCTATAAAATGTCATAGGCCTCCGCAGGAAAGCTATCATGTTCAATATTTGTTACATCGACATGGCCTGATGGGAGTAGTGTACGTCATTGGGACGCGCGTGTGGGGGGGGGGGCGAGAGGGTGCTACAGCCCAGGCAACTGGATGCAATAAGGGGTCCCGGGAAATATATGGAGATGACGCGAAAAAAATATGGAATAAATCAGTTAATAGGCTTATATTAAAAGTCTCATTTTCCAAATATACTAGGCTACGTTAAAAGAAAAACGAAGAGTTCAAATAGGGGTCGCCGTCACCTAACCGCCCGGCGCCGACATCGCTTCTGGCGAATATCTCACTTTTTCAAGATCATTGAAGTTATCGTTTCGATCTGCTATGGATCAAATTAAATTATCCTGTATAGCTTCGAATATTATCTGTTGTCACAGAAATGATCATTTGAACATATCTTTTTACATCTCACCATTCCCGAGCTCGCAAATGTAACTTGGTTATAAGCGAGACGACACACAGCATGTGGCATAATCAGCTTCTTACTATATAGCATAACAGTTTTTATAACACTCTCACGTTTTTTAGAAGTTTTCAGGCTATTTTAAGTGACGCCTCAATTGAAGGTTCTCTCCATTACTTTGTGTCATTGCACGTCATTACTATCGATTTATGGCAAAATAGTAAAGTCAATCAGAGACAGTGGCGTAGGCAGGTACTTTTGAGTGGGGGGGGGGGGGCTG
>JAIPMN010009872.1:0-21424 GCA_020650975.1 Apostichopus californicus
GAATGCTATAAATATACCTTATTTCCACAATCTTCTAAGCATAGAATTTCTTGTGTTGCATATCCTTACCAAGACATTGTTAAATGTGCTGTTGGTATTTGTGTATGATCCCTAACTGTTTATTCCTATTAATTGATCTGTGTTTATACCCTGATCACCTGATTACTATTTTGTTTGTCAACAAAATTGCACGGGATATCATACTTACATCTTCAGCACCATTTGACCATTTTACTATCATAGTGACCTCCTTTTAACTTCAAACAACTAAGAAACGAAATAAAATCTGAATAATAACAAAATTGATGAGATTAATTATAACTCACCATCGCAAAATGTCTTGACAGACACAGGTGGACCCATAGAACCCTCACCCATGTCCCCTTCCCTAACAGCTGATACACTGAAGACATATTTGGTATCCTCTTCTAGATTGGTCTGTGTGTACTGTAGCAGTTGACTGGATTCTATGATAGTAACATTACTCCAGCTATCAGTTGCATTCTTCCTGTAGTACACAATATAACCAACCACCGGTGGATCCCCAACATTAGTTTGTTCATCCCAGGCTCTCCATTTAATGGTGATAGAGGTCTGGGACATATTGACTATTTCAGGCGATTCACTGATGACAGGAAGATCTGAATGGAAATGAGAACATAAAATTAAACCACACTAGAAGTGGAGTGTGCAAGCCCCTCTTTTGTGAAATTAAGATACTGCTAAGCAACATGCTTTATTATTGGCTATATAAATGCTGCAAAAAATACTGTGCAAGAAATTTAAAGGCTTGGTAGTAATAAAGCACAGATTCTTTAGATCTGAAATAATGGTCTCTTCATATCTAATTTCCAATGAAAAGATTGAGGAAATACTAGGCTAAATGGCCGTTTCATTATATTATTTCTTTTTATCTGTACTATCAAGTGAGCAACTCATGCTGTAGTTTTCATTAACAATTTTGCTTCTTGTTTATAAGTTTATACCAATGATGAAACATTTGCACTAGAACATCTTGTTGCCCCAGTCTGTGAGAATAGGACAAGAGCTTGTATTTTGTTGTAGTTATCAGTGTTGTCAGTGAAAGATTATATTACATGGTACTTGCAGGCTACTCTCAGATAGTAACAACTGGAGAACATATGTAGTTGAGGAGAATGATAGCAAATGATTCCAAGAGATATTAGTATAGTTATTGTGTTAAAAATTAACATTTAATTCCCCTGCACAATTATGTTTCTTTGGCAACCAATATGACACAGAATGTTCTACAATTCTATTTAGAAGTGGGAAATTTTATGATGAAAAATTCAGCAAATACAGACAAGATTTTCTATATATAAATTGACTAATTTTAGCAACACATTTCCAAAAGAGCAAGGTTAGTAAGTGCATTAAGACTTAGTTTTCCATGTTTTGGGCTGTTTAGCATTGGTAAAGACCTATATACAACATAAGAAAATATTAAATGTTAAAGTAAAACTGATGACATAGGCAGTACCAAACCTACATAAAGGTTACACATGTCACAGACATACTGTAAGCTCAGAGCCAGTGACTAATTATCTCTGAATACAATCAATTCACCAGTGTTTACAGCTTGCATGAAGAAATAGTATTCTCCAATTGTCTTTCCTAGAAGCAAATTTTCAGAATTGTTGCAATCAAATTTCCTGATTGTTTATTTATACCACGATTTAACTACATGGTATTGTACTTGTCAAGCCCCATAAAACAAGAAGAAAAAATCAAAGAAAGTTATTTGATCAAGGTATCACCAGACCTGCTCGAGTCAAATTCTTAAAGATACCCTACAGTTACTATCCTATAATAGATATTTTAGAATGATTTGAAAACTTTTGCGGTTCTTTACAAAATATATTACAATATTATCATGTTTATTCTGCAGTGAGAAAAATAACTAAGAAGAACAGAAGTCTCATAGCCCTGTCCTTGTATGGTATTCTTTAGAAATAAAATGCAGACAATCCCTTAGCCCCCTTTTAGGATCCAACATCATGATCCAAAATAGATCTCTGAATGAGGCACCCTTATCACTTTGCTTCTAAAAATTGTTTGACATATTTAATTGCTTTAATTAACCAACTAGTCAGCAGGAGAAGCACATAAAAAATGTTTGAAAATGTACAAAATTCAGCAACAATATTCAATCATAAGTCAACAGCGTTTAGCTACATGGTAAGCCCTTATAGAGTATTTGTTTGCCACCTTAAGAGTGTTTGCCACCTAATATTTGACATCAGAGCTAGTATCATTTGAAAATGGCAAGAGTTGTAAGTTCACTTTAAATAACGTAAAACACACTTCATTTTGATATTAGGAGTTTGAATATGAACAAGTACTAATGTAATCCATGTAAAACATATAACAGTTATCTTACCATAATGGGACAAGGTTGTGTTAAGCCAGGCAAATCCTGTACTGTGTGGTATCACACAGTAGTATGTATCCCCAGCTAGTGCATTAGCGGTTGTAAATGTTGATCCATTTTGAATAAAACCAGCCCTATTGCTAGGTTCGGTAAGGCTACTTGTTGCCTGCAGTAACGGAGAACTGATATCCATAGATTGGGACAGGAAAACTGTGTACCTTGGAGAGTTCTGCTGTATCTCCTCAACCCAACATGTAACTGACCACTGTGTACCAGGATTGGTTTTATTGCCAGTAACATTACTAATTTCTGTAATGTAAGGAGGAAAAAGCCCTATAAACTAAAAAAAAAATGATATCCAGTAACATTGTAGTAATGACCATAAAGTTATAGAAATGGATGGTTAGTTGCTCCCATAACTGTTTCAAGTTTCCTTGTCAAGCTGTGGTAATTAGGTCGGATGAGATATGATTTCCTAAGAATAATATCTTTGACTGTCTAAAAACTGTGACCAAAGCTTGACATGGCTATTATGTTACTCACAATTCAAATTACCTTACAGGATACTCACCAGCTGACAGAACAGACCAATGACTCATACAAGCTTAGGGCATCAGGATACCTACAGTGACATTATCTTGTGAAACATCACAAATTTACTGACTTGAAATCCACTACTGCATTTGGAAATTCATTCATGTAATAATGAATGATGCTCTTTGTGATGCTACACGCTTATATATCAACAAACTAGAACTGCATTTGCCTGCAGAAACGCAGTATTGTAGTGCGCCTGGAGTGCTTGCAGTATTATGAAGAACTATATTTGGTTGTTCATGGTGTTAGTTTTTGGGTGGACAACACACAAGGTACCTACAAAATGTGGGCACTTGTGAGCACTGAGACAGGCTCAAAATAAGTTGGCTATGCAGCTACAGTAGCCTCTGTTACTGCAAATGTACATAGACTATATGAAACTTAAAGTTTCAACGTCCAGTCATGTAGGTATCGTTCCTTTGGCCAGTAATGCCAATATTGTGGCGTGCACAAGCACTATAATAATTACCTTCCTGACATCTGGATGGAGGGGAATCAATCAATGCATGATGCTTGCAGCATCCAACACAATCTCCTGTAACTCTGTCACATGCATCAGAGTCACAGCGACACTCCTCTCTGCAGTTATCACCAAAGAAGCCAGCTTGACATTCTGAAATGAGAGGTGGCAATACTGAGGTAGAAAGTGTCCATATGGTAACTTGCTCATTTATATGAGATGAATAGGGGCTTCTATAACAGCTGGGCTTAAATCAAAGCAGGCAGGTCACAAAATAAGATCAGTGATTGGTACTCTGGCATTCCTCATCTGTACATGGTACTTACCTGTTCAGATGAATTAGTGGAATGGTCTATATAAAGTCAGTAGACTATTCACAACCATTTAAACCTAATCCTCCAGCAACACATGGTTGAACTAGAGGACATGGTATGAAGAACGTAAGTTCTAATAAAGCTGAACAGCTGTGGGATTTTGGGACCCACCTGATTTTTATACTTGTTGTGTCTTCGCTCCTTCTAAAATCCTAAAGCTACTTTTCCTATTATTATAATTCACACTTATTAATATAAATGTATTCATTTTAAAGATACAACCAACTATAGCTATATAGTTTAATATACACAACATTATTCATGAGAGACAGGGCTAATTAATAAATGTCTTTTTAAGAAAGTTTCTTATGCTTTAAATGCTGACTGCATCTTGAAGACAGTAAGGATTCATGGCACAAATGGCCTATGTTTAAAAGTATACATCCCCAATTAGTAGAGAAAGAAATATGTTAACATTAATTAATAATATCAATTGAAATTTGCTGGCCCACGATTCAGTAATTTATCATGAAAAGCCCAAAATTCTTGTTTTGCGCTACAATTATATGCTAGCTGATCGAAGTCAATATAACATTTGAATGGGAGCCGTCATTCATTATTTTCAAAAACAACTTATAATTAATAACTTATAATTAAGACACATAATTAGTTAAGTTATAGTTTTCTTTTGTACTGAATCCTGCATCTCTTTGGGTTTTAAGATGAAAGCTCATGGAATGTATGAGTATAGACTAGTGCACTAAGAAACTTACCTAGACAGGTCTGGCCATTTGGAACCAACATTGAACCTGCAGCACAGTTGTTACCTTCACATCTTCCTGAATCCTTATCACAAGCAGCATCATCAAGACACAGACATTTCTCTGTACATTGGTTACCATAGTAACCCATTGGACAAACATCAGGAACTATGGACAAATAATAAAATCATATCACTATCAAGCTGCATGATTTACACATGTTTGTTTTTGTTTTATATTATCTGACTGTTTGTATGATACCATTAGTCATACCGTGATATTGGTTCTTGATCTGCAGGTAAATGTTTTTAAACAAAATCTTAAAGTATTAACCAGAATGCACAAATGCATTGTGGTTTTGATGATGGAACATGAGTAGTTTTCTTCATGAATCTGACGTAATGTATAGTGAGGGTGTACAATTACATACTTCATCTTAGTAATACAGTGAAAAGCAGTGTGATCTGACAAACAATATATTCACAATGACACAGGCTGTACTGAAATGCCCATTGACCTCAACAACAGGCTTCTTGTACTAAATGTGATACATAAACGTACTAAATATGACAGCTGTCCTTGTTGAAATATTGTGTAAAACATGATTTTCACAATTTCACCCCTGGTGAATTTAAACTACCATTGACCTCCGCCCACAACATTAGGCTACTTGTACTCAATGTGAGTACAATTACATACCAAATATGCGATCTCTCCAAGCTGCCTTTCCGATTTTATGTTTAGGAACGTGTGTTAGTGTACAGAGACAGGTAAGAGGGGAGTGAAGTAAATATTTGTTGTTTGTTGACTTCAAATGACCTTTGACCTCCACCAAAAACAACAAGCTTCTTGACTTAATGTGGTACTTCTACACACCAAATATGTGGTCTGCCCAAGTTTCCTTTCTTGAGATATCGTGTTTACAAGGTTGTCAAAATGTGACCCATGGTGACCGCAAATGACCTCTGACCTTCACATAAAACAATAGGCTTCTTGCACTCAATGTGGTCCTTCTACACACCAAATATGAAATTGGTCCAACCATCCGTTCTTCAGATATCGTTTTTAAAAGCTGGGCGTCACAAACGCACACCCACATACCCCATCATGAATCCAAAGGTTACGATTATCTCGAAACCATAAAACAAGAATGTTGTAATGTCAACACTGACAAACCAACATATACACTTCTTCCAGTGAAGTTTGATGAGTCTCCTGTGTATAGCAACTTAAAGCACCTTCACATGATATCAACATACTCTGTCATACAAATGCTAGTAGTTGGTATTAACATATTGGCGGCTGACATTTATCTGCTACAACGGTGTAAAGAAACAAATATAGACTCCCAAAGTCACACTGTCTATGTCATCATTGTTAATTATAAACTAAATTATGTTGATGGTTTGCAAACTCTCTATAAATCTTTTTTACTGAGGATATAAAATGATGTGATAGTTATACAAATAAATATGTGCAAAAAGTACAATAGAGGGTAAAGTTTGCTGTTAAGAGAGTTAAAACTCTGCCTGCCCAGCCGAGACTCCACCCCACTAATAAAAACAATAATGAGAATGACGATGATGACGGACGGACTGATGACAGGCGGTAGGATGGACGGATAAATAATAAACATAAATACAATTTCATGTGTGCTAAACTCTCCCATAGCAGCTTAGCAACATGAATTTCCAAAACAGTACTGTATCTATGTTTCATGTCATTGATTTCAGAATTAATAAAGGAAAGAGAAAGTCTATAGTAAAGTTTGTGGTTTCTTGTCATAAAATTGTTCTTTTATTTTGATTGATGAACAGCAACTGAGTTGAATGAAAGAAAGAAAGGATCAGTCTGAGTCCAGATCCTGTAACAATTACAGACATATAGATGGTCAAATTTACTAAGTTGCCTTAGCAACCATCAATACAAGTGCAGATATGGATTGCTTAGTACATGTATACAAGTTATCAGGTCTTCACAACAAATTCTTTGAAATCACTCAATATAGAATGGCTTGCACAGCAAAAAAAATATTCACCAACTGAACTCGCTACAATTGACAATGCCAATTTAATCTTTGTACTTTGCTGCTGTACAGAATCCAATAGAAAAGTAATCTAACTTTACATGCTATATAGCGAGAAGTACAGGCCATGGTGTCTAAATGTCCCTCATAAAAATGATCTTTCTGTGCAATATGCTCAAACTGTAAACACTAAAAGAAGAGAAAATAAAATTAAGTGAAATATGTCACACAATTATCATAATCATGCATGATAACTGCACCTATCTATTTGTATCAAATAATGTCCAACCTTACATTGGCAACTTTTGTGTACCAAACTTCCACTAGTTGTGACTTCCCTACAGACTTTATGCCCATATCAAGCCATTCTTTTACACATTGTAAATTTTTGCTTGAGAAGAAATTCTGAAATCTTTGCAAAAACGATTGTAAGAGGACTGCAAACATCTTTCAAAAAACATGAAATTTAACTTGTTGTGTCGCAGGCGCATGGCCACATTAGCACTAGGCACTTTATGCTGAGCCCGTCATGAGACGACCGAAAAGCTTTTCAAACTGGCTATTCAGAACCCCTAAATGACTGTGCACCATTTTTTCTTGAATAAACCAATAAACCTAGATTCTATGTATACATACTCCTCATGTTCATTTCTCAGTTATAAAATGCAATTTTATGAAAATTGTACACAATGGTTTCATTATTGTTTTCAAATGGAAATTAAATTCTTTGTGAAGTTTGCAAAACATCAAGTGAACATAAAATTCCCATATCACATACATGTGTGAAATGTTTTCAACAGTTCATTACCATTTAAATCTAAGTAGTTTAAAGGAAGCAAAAAACAGATTTTGCTACTGCTTGTCATTTACCAAGGAGTGCTGAGTAAACCAACTTATTTATTCCAAATAAATTTATGTGTTTCAAATGAAAAAATTAGACCACATTTGTAAATGCGCCCTTTAATACCACTGCTATAACGGTTAACCTGCCTCCGGCATTTTTATAGGCTCTCGCAGTAGATCACAGGAAATTGAGCTGTGCAATACGTTGGCATTGTTCACACTTAAGAACGCACCCGTACTTCAAATCCGCAAGGGCGATTAATTCCCTTTGTGTGAACGCTCTCGTACTCGTACTTCAAGTCCACGTGCTTTCTTAAAAATAATCCTCCTTTTGGGGTTTTTCCAATCCCTCTTGAATTCTTAATAAATGTAATGTGAACGGTCGCAGACTTATGAGATTTCCGGTTAAGTTATAATATCCACTCAATCCAGTTGAAATTTGGAGGGGATTCTAAAAGTGCAGTAGGCATACGGCACAGTGTACATATCAGTGAGGCATACCTACATTGTGTTTGTTTGTTCAAGTATCAGACCGTTGCCTTTCTTAACAGAAACACTACGTAACGGCGCTATATACATTAACCAATTTCATTTTTCTTTGCACCGATTCGACCATCAATGCAGAAAAGTCACCGTTAAGGTTGTGAGACTAAAATAAACTGAATGGACAGTCCACTTAAATCTAATAAACCATAGTTCATTGTATGCCAAACTCACACGTATTTGAAGAGGTCAAAATAGAAAATTGTATGTTTTTTTTCGAAACGGATGATTTTGGAATCGGTTGCTACGGCAGTTACTAAAGGCTAAAACCATTACGTATGGCCTAGCCTATAATGAAGTTACATTAGCCTATGTATAGACCGTACTAGGTCTTTAGACCTAACATTAAATGTATGCTGTATTGGTCCCAAATATGCTAGATATTCAAATATGGTCACCTGTGGTCAAAATTCTTAAACTGTTTTTATTACAACCTTCGAGGAAATTTTCCTCACTGGGACATTCAGCCATTTTATAAGTTCCTTAAAACTGTCTAAGAACAATTTAGAGAGTATAGACCTCCATGAAAACTTCTTGCAATTAAAGCGTGCTACAATTTGGGGCCTATACTGACTACCTTTAAATGCATACCTTCCATGTTGGATAAGCCTCAAATACGATATCAGCAGTAAAACAGTGACTAGCAAGATCGTTCGCTCATCAATTTGAAGGGTTTGTAACAAATTCGAATCTGGGTTAACTTGCAATGGTATATAGTGGTACGGATTGGTTTGAAATTTGAATACAGTATACTGTTATGTGCAATGATTGAACGTTCCGGCGCAATGGTGTACGGAGTACGTACCAAATTAGTACAGCACATGTGGCAACGGCAAACCACAGGGATATGTAAACAGCTGATATCACTTTAACAGGCCTGTGCGGTACGTGCGAGCGGACTTGATATGAAACTCACTCTTTCTTAAATGTGAACGTGTCATGTTCTTATTTGATAATCCTCTTCGCCGACTTAATATCAATAATCGCCGTTCGCATTCTTAAATGTGAACAAGGCCTTTTCCATGCTCTTTTCTTTTGCTAGGTGTGGCAAATTGATTACATAACACACAGGCTAACGTTCCAGACTAATAACCTTGAAGGTCAAGAAGAGGACAATGGCGAAAAATGAACGGCAGTCTTACTCAAGCCGGATTTTCAAATGAGTGCTATAATACAATCATAGACAGTTATGACACTTGTAACATTGAACATTGCCATGTGAAAAATAAGCATTGATTGCCCAGAAAAGCCTTTATCTAGGAATGCTTCTTCTAACTTATTTCAAAGTTGCTTTGGCCTCTAGTACAGCTTTAACAAAAATATGTTTTACTGCATAGTTGTGTGTTTATTATATTTAGTAGTTTTCTACTAGAGTAAATGCAAGTACAGTTATTCAATACAACATTAACATCAACCTTAAGCCACTTTAGGTAGACATACTACATAGAATGTTTCATAATCTTTCATCTTTTGACTAAATTATATTGTGCTACAGATAATAAGCTTGCTTGCAAGATTTACAAGAGTTTGCCCACTTGTAACCTTACTGACGTATCACATTAAGAAAAGCAGCAGAGAACTCCCTACATAGCACCTAATCAAATAACAAGTTTGAAGTTCAAGCAAGCTCTGTACAGTCGGTTTGTTTGTACAGTATATATATATACAGAAAACACCTCTCTTACTCTGTAAAATGTATGAGAGTACATAGATGGTCTGTGATGCCATCATGAGACCTTTTAGTTATACACTATTATAATCTTCATGTTGAGTTATCCTTAAAGGGTGTGAAGACTCGCGCAAAAAGAAACGTCTAATGCCGGTAATCTGACTTAGTTTCGAATGAGGTGTAACAGAAGTGTTAGACACCACCATCGATCCCAGAAAATACACACACACAGCTTGCTATCATTGGTAATTAGACACTAGTGTACAGTCAGTACATACAGCTGCGGTCAATAGCCACATCAGTGTACAAACAATAAGCGATGGACATCTCAGGTCTAGCTAAAGATAACAAGGTATCACGTTTCATTACTGTACTGTCTGCATTTTGTAGCGACACAAACAAAACGTCACTTGCAAGCAATGGAAAGTTAACTTTTTCAGATGGCCGCGCGCGGTTTGGGGCGAGTCTTCAATGCCTTTAAAATATGATACATTTGGAATGTTTGCTCAGCTGTATATATTGTCTATTAAATTAATTGAACAATTCAATGTCTTTGTGTAAATACTATTTTCTTCTGTGGATTAGTGATTATATATTCAGCTTAATTGACATGATGACATCATTCATTCTACATTGGCAAGCTATCACCAACCTAATTTAATTTAAATCCTTCAACATACAAATTGCTACCAGGATGTGGTTTTAAGGTGCAGACGATGGCTAGTATTTTTCGTTAAGCAATCATCTTGGCCTTTGGAATATCCGTTGATTAACTTCCTTATTGTACAAAATGTATATTTGCTTTGTAAATTTCTTACAAATAACTCCTGTCAGTGAACTTTTTTTCAGTCAATTTGGCGTTAAAATTCCATCAATGTAATCACCATTCCGTGACAAAGGTATAGGCCTACAATGAATGCACTGAGTAACTATATAGTGTCTACAGTTCTATAGTGTGTGCTTGAACAGACTGTATTGAAATATTTAAGGAAGTGAAGGAGGAAATACAAGTTTCAACTGCTTGTATTCAGTCTGAGTAAAAGCAATGCAAAGCGATTAGGTATAAATTTAAACCCTCTTTAATGAAATGTGTGAAGGTATATAACTACACAGAAATAAACTTACAGGTAGACATTTTACAACAGCTCGCTTGATACAACTAAATATGTGTAATGATTGTTTTATACATACATAAATATAATGAAACAGTTGTATTTATTATGTAACTTATCAATACATAACCTAACTGATGGTTCCAATGAAAGCATCCAACTTACTCTGACAATTATCCCCACTCCATGTATCTTGGCAGCCTCCTGTGTTACAGACACCTGTAAATCTGTTACATCTGCCTTGATTGTTCTGACAGTGACAATCTTGTAAACAGCCAGCCCCATATTTACCTCGTTCACACACTGTGAACAAAATGATATTAGACTTCAGTGTTAGCTCTTTTACACTTTATTAGATTTGGCTCATAGAAATTATTGGTATGATCACAAATATAGAATATCTGTACAAAAAGAGAGAGAACTAGAGCAAAACACAATATGATCTACAGTAATATCATGATTATAGTATGACTTAGATTATAGCCATATCCTTTTCAGTGCAAAGAATGTGTGCTATCCCATCAATTGTATTAATTTAACATTTGCTTGCCAAAATTTGAATTTTCATGATGCAAGAAACTATGGAGTAAATTAAGCTTTGAATTGAAGGAATATATATTTAAATTCCAGCTATTGGTTAAAACAAGTCCAGAATTGAGAAAAGGTATCAAGACTAAGATTTAAGCTATCATAAAGACTCTGCATTTCCCTCAACCTATTTCATCCAACCATTCATATTATCGTTTAACTCTTTACACTTAAATAGTTAATACTCTTTTATAGGTAGCCAGAAAATTGCTTTCATTTTTGTTACTTTGAAACTTCCTCTCTGGTTTCATTCTGTGCAGTGACAATGTCAATGCTTTCTCATACATGGTATACTTGTATTATGATAATCTGAATTATGTTAATATACTCTAAATTTTCTCAACGTGTGCTTCTATAGTGCACCACTGATTTCATAGGCAAATGAAATTATTTGAATCGAATACTGTTACAGCACAAAATTGCATAAAAACGAATAAGTGTACATGCTGACACACTATGCAGTACACTATACTGCATTTGATTCACATACTGAACATGTATGTACTGAACTATGAACTATCTGCACGTTATAAAATAAATTTTACATCCGGATAACCTCCAATTTCGACAAATGGTGAAAATTACAGGTTCAGCTGGGCATGGCTCATAGCAAATAAGCTCATTTATTCTCAATCTAACTACCATGGCTCACATTTACAGCCTCTAGATTGGTTGAAAATCACTTCCAAGAACAAAAGCGCATCAACAAAATACTCACCTACTGAACAACTAAGATCTTTGAATCCAGAGTTACATCTGCAACCAAAAGGATCTATCAGACAAAACAGTCTCCCTAGGCAACCATTACTAGTTGCTCCACTTCCAACAGTACACTCAAACTCACAAGAATAGCCAAACTTGTCAGGACCACACCCTGAAAGAAAATATTTTTGCAGTTGTTTTTACATTCAATGCAAAATTAATCAGCATTTTCTGCCTGAAATAAAGAAAAACCACACTTGATAGTTTTAAAAACTGTATTTCATGTTGTTCCACTGTATGCCAAGAGAGATCTTCATAAACTCTCATGTTCTACCAGCTACCTGTAACACCACCATGAAAACTGAGACTATATACTGTATATACACAGCCACATGTATAGTTTCCTTGCATAAGTGATTGGAACGGCAGTGTAGAGAATGTTATTCATATACTACTTCCTATGATATGAATAATGTGAGACATTGCTGGCTATTTCAGCATCTGGTTTGTTTCCTAAGGTGAAACGTAGCTCCTGTTCCTCTCATTCATATCCATATTACAGCAGTGTCTAAAAATAGTAAAATGTGGTTAAAGTTAAACTAAGTCCTTGGGATTGTCTAAATTTCATTAAAATTAATATTTAGTGGTATTAATGGAGATTACGCTATTAAACATTGCTTTGGGCATAAACAAAATTTGATTAATGCAAGGTGCTACAGTAAAAATAAAGGACTAGAATAAGTAAATAACAACATTATATGGGAATCAAATTTATGTTAACCTTCACCCCAAAAATGGTAAATGGATGATCTATTGGGAACACTAATAACAAAGGCTGGGTTAAGAACTCCCAACTTAGTGGATGCATTTCATAAATATTACAAACTATATTACTTAGTTTTCCTTAGAGGAATGGGAAGAGGAGGAATTACCAACATAGTGTCCCATATGGCCCCTCACTGTCATGTAAAGAAACCTCAAATGAACAAGTTCACAGACATCTGTACAAACCTGTCAGACAGTTTTGTCCCATGAATCCCGGGGCACAGATACATTTCCCAGTTTCATCATCACAAACTCCTCCATTGTAACAATTGTCACAGATACCAGTACATCCTGGTGGACCCCATCTACCAGAACTACAAGCTGTTAACAGAAAGGAAAACCAAGGAGAACATAGTGGAGGAAATTATACAAAGGTGGTAGCTTGTGATATTCTGTGATCGTTCATTGTTTTGGGGGAGGCGCCTTTTTTATAGGGGGGTGGGTTGGGGTTGAACTGCAGAAGGGATATAGTTGCGGTTATTTCGTTTGCTTATTGATTTAATGCATTATTAATCAAGATCAGCTACACCTGGACCCTGTATACCTTTGTTCATTTGACATGGATTGACCCATGTACATGAAAATATTGGTGACAAAGACTAAAATATTAGAGATTGCAGTTGTTACTGTAGTACTTTTCAAACCTACCAAGAAATTAACAAATTCTTAAGCTCCGCAGAAAAATATTACATAGCATTACGAAACTTGGGTCACATTAATAACATGAATGACAAGTTTATCTTTTTTCTGATTTTGTCCTGTACCTTACCGAAATCCCAGATCTGGACCAGATATAAAAATCCAGATCTGGCCCAGATCTGGAATTTCAATCTGGGCCAGATCTGCTCCAGATCTGGAATTTATATCTGGCCAGATAAAAATTGGGCAGATATAACTTGATATAAAATAAAGTTTTATATGGCCCATATAAAATTTGATCTGGTTAAATTTTATTGCATCCATATCTGGGCCAGATAAAACTTTATGTGGTTGATATAAAGAAAATCCAGATAAACTTTTATATGGCTCATATAAATTTTGATCTGGTTAAATTTTATTGCATCCATATCTGGGCCAGATAAAATTTTATCTGGTTGATATAAAGAAAATCCAGATAAACTTATATATGGCCCATATAAAATTTTATATGGTTGAAGTTTATGGCTTCCATATCTGGGCCAGACAAAACTTTATCTGGTTGATATAAAGAAAATCCAGATAAACTGTTATATGGCCCATATAAAAAATATATATATCTGGCTAAAATGTCAATCAAATAGCTATAGGAAATAAGTGGCCAAAACTGGACTAGCATTGAGAGTAACTTTCCAGCGTGATCAGTTATCTCTGTTCTGGTACGGAGACCCATACATAGAGCAAGACACACACAAAATATAAACACAGAACTCAACTGGATTGGAACATAGTGGAAATATGTAATGTGCATGCACATTACACATTTTTACTATACCTTACCAAAACATTTGCAAACTGATATTGAATACATGTACATTCAAATTTTTCGCCCAGGTAAATCATATTACTTACTTAAATAAACTGGCATCGCGCGGTACCACTAGTACACTTAAAATACTAATTGAAGGTTGAGTTCTTTATTCTTCTGTGGTCCTGTAGATGTTGATACTAAATTGCGTTGTGCTATCCTTTTATTTAATATATTTGCTTTAATAAATAAGTTCCAGGAGGGCGATATATGTTCCATTCAGTATCGAAGTTCAGTCCCAAAATATATTCCTTGTTGCCATCCGTTCCAAAAAATTCTTCCTTACTTCTGACTGTTCAGTTCACTATAGAATCCTTTGCCAATGTCCTGACATCAATAGGTTATTATTTACGAATCTCCATCACCTTTGCTTAATGTACCAATCCTTTCTATTAAACTTCCTTCTGCTCTCTATACTCCTACCATGTGGACACTAGTGTACACATAGCTCCCTTTCCTATCTCACTCCTAGAGTATCAAAACATATATGTCCATTGTTCAAAAGCGTCCTTCACACTTAATAAACCTCTGAGTCATCCTGTTTCTAGCTAAGACCCTGTGGTTGCCTAGCAACCCAGATAGTGATAGTTATCCCCCCCCCCTTTGACTTAGTGTGCACTGTAAGTGATTTACTATTGAAATATATATGCATAGTGCAGTACCACAATATAGTGCAATGTAAATCTCTATGAAAATACACTATGTAAGAGCATACAGTCTTACATGTATATCCAGTTATAGCTGACTTTATATTGACAGATAAAACTTTATCTGCATATCTGGATTGACTCTATATCCAGTTATATCTGTCTTTGTTTGAACAGATAAAACTTTATATGCGTATCTGGATTGACTCTATATCAGTTATATGTGGCTTTATATGGCCAGATAAAACTATCTGCATATCTGGATTGACTCTTTATCCAGTTATATCTGGCTTTATATGGCCAGATAAAACTTTATCTGCATATCTGGATTGACTCTTTATCCAGTCATATCTGGCTTTATATGGCCAGATAAAACTTTATCTGCATATCTGGATTGACTCTATATCCAGTGATATCTGGCTTTATATGGCCGGATAAAACTTTATCTGCATATCTGGATTGACTCTATATCCAGTAATATCTGGCTTTATATGGCCAGATAAAACTTTATCTGGCCAGATTAAACCAGATATAAAGCCAGATCTGGCATTTCGGTAAGCACGCGTGCTAACATCAACAGCAGGATTTATGTTAATTGTTGCCTCAGGGATAGCTAAATATACATTATAGCGCAACTAAGCTGTAATGCAGGCATCAGTTTGCTTAACAAATTATCAGACTTTAACCAATATTGATGACAATGACATGATATGTCCTCAAACTAAACAAAAGGTAGAACAATAGAAAAGTGTGATATCCCAAAATATTTAAAGGCTTTAATTTGAGAAGGCACTGTACATGCTAGTATGACATCTTTTGTTGGGTTACGGCTACACATTGGTATCTCAAATGGAGGCAAGTGCTCTGCCAATGTTTGGCTCCCCCTCCCCCATGATTTAAGTTTGCCATGTTGCGAAAGAAAAGGAAAAAATATTTTTACTTCTACCTAACTACGATTTACTTATGTCTCCCTAAAAGATTTCTGCCGATATTAAGCTCTGGAAAGGATGAAAACCTCTGGTGCCAGTCTGTATTACCAGCATGCTTCTCCCCCCAATGTTGCTCTCATGTTGCTGTGCCAACTCCCCTTCCACCCCCTACTTCCAAATATCTCATCAAGTCACTGCAGCTACGCTATATGATGCACAATATACGTATGTCCTAATCAGTGCTACACCAGTTGCATTATAATACTCATTTAGAATAATAAATAGCTGTCTAGGCCACATTGACAAATACACAGGGTATAAACTTTGCACTATATTTATACATAAATACATATTATATCTTTCTTAATATTAAAGATACCACATATTGAAAGACAATTTCTGGTGCGATGCTTAAAACAGTCAGTCTACTGAATGACATGCTCTATACAGCCAACCTGAATATTTGGGTCATGACAGAATGAAAAATGGTGAGTATGTAGGCCACCAGACTTTTGGTAAACACTGAGCACAGCTCCACTATAGGCATAATGCCCATTGTTGACTAAAGTAGTATGATTTGAGAGTAGATAGAAAATTGACATTAGGAATCAAACTACATTCCCAGTAACTGCATACACACAGCAGGCAAAATATTGTTGAAGAGCTATTATTGTATGATATGTAAAATTTAGAAACAGTTCCAGCGAAGTGGACATCTCGATCATTGTGAATACCCGTTAATGAATAAGTTGTGTTTACAATAAAGCAGGTTTCAAATTAAACATTCATAAACTCCTTTATATTCCTTGTGCATTGACCTGCAGCTGTTGCCATTGTATAGTAAAGGCTTTATAATTGACACACATTCGTAATTAACGCACCTTCAAATATTACTCACAACGTTACAGCAGGCAACTTTCACTTTTTGCATCGAAGCAGAGTTGCATATTTCATGAGTTTGAATCCATTTCAGCTATGTGCTGATCAATTTGTGGTTTTTTTAAGCTTTTAACACCCCTCCAATCAATTTTGCACATATTTTGGGGATTTGGAAATCATACTCCCTAAAAATAACCAATATTACCACAGCATGATACCACTACTCTCTGAGACCTGACCTGTCTGAGCTTAGGGGCTCAGAGCATAGCACACGGCGTTCAAAGTCAATTGATGTATACTTAGACAAAGGTTACAGTTAGTTTATCGAGGAATGTGTCAATTTAGGGGTACGAAAGAACTTGACACGGCAGACATTTTGTGGTCAAGTTACGCTCAATTGTACGTTGCATATGCACAGAACAATAAATATTTTGAGATCATTACATTTCTGAGGAACCAAACATATGAAAAACACATACAGTTGAGTGATTTGGATCTTTCCTGGATAGACATCGTTGATCAAATCCTTAAGTGTGTCAATTATGAGCCCACCATGCTACAGTAAGTTATATAGTTTGATAATACTTAACTTTTGAGGTTTGCCTTCTATTCACAGTCTCCCTTGTACTTATATAAAAAAGCTACTTTTTGGGTCATTCAACTTTTGACCTCTGAACTTTCATGCAGGTCTTCTAAGAATAAGTCCCTATCATGGGGCAATCTTTCTACCAAATTTGAAGGTTATCGGTTGAGTTGTTGAGGAGAGTTTTACATATAAGTACTACTAACATTATACAAAGTTCTTTGACCTCAGTTGCCATGGAAACCTGTGAAAGCAAAAGTTGCCTTTTGCTTAATTTGACCTTTAACATTTTTTTTGACCGTCAGCCTCAGTAACCATGGCTAGCACATATGTTGGTAACTGCTTGACATTCATATTATACCTGTGTAGGTTGTAAGTCAGTGCTTCCCCTTTGCATTAAATAGCAGAAAGTCATAGTTTCATTCTGAAGATCTCCCAGACACAAGATAATGTCATGGGGTACTTTCCTACCATGTTTGGAGAAAATTGGAGTAGCTGTTTAGGAAAGGGTTTGGTCATAAATTTGAATTAAAATTACACATTTGACCTTTAACCCTTTCACTTAAATATTTGATAGAACTTAAAACACACGTACATGTGAAGGTTGCATGTCGATTCAATGTTCCCACTTCGATCTATTATGAAAGAAAATTTTAACTTTTCACTTAATTTGACTCAATTTGCTCTCAGAGACACATACAATTGGTACCCATCATGGGACACTTATCTACCAAGCTTGAATAAATGGTCCAGCTGTTTGATGCAACTGGCAGATGTCACAAACACGCACACACGGATGGCCAACTTTTACCCCATTCCAGATAATGGACTTCAGGTCACACCTCAGTCACCATATCATGGGTCACTCCTCAAGACTTGCTACTTTAAAACATGAACTGTTAGGAATATCTACTATAGCAACTGAAATAGCCACAATAGGCTCCAATGACATACAAAGTAAATGTCATACTCCATAGATACATTGATACAATTAAGGGATTAGGTAAGAAAAAAGACTCCATCTAACTTTCATTCATTAACGTAAGTTTACATGCTTTCTATAATCTTCATGCAACTTTGTCAAGACTTTTCACATATAATATCTTCCAAAATGCTAGTGGAACCAAGTGGATTGGCTTGTCAGATCAAAACATAGCTGCAATGAATTATGAATAAATTAGTTACTACTGATTCACTGTTGCTGGGTGGAAACCAAACATTTTTCCACCACTCATATACACAATACAGTAGGTATAGGAAATACAATATTCTTACCACGGACAATCAATCTATTCAATCCATGGCGAGCCTGATTTCTTTCACCAGCAATATGACACTCATAGAGACCATTGTCACCAGTAGCAGCTCCTTGGTTTATGATGAAGTCATTGTCTCCATTCCTATCTGTTAAAGTCTTTGAACCATTGATTATCCATTTGTTAACAACCACAACAGACCACTCCATGTCTATCAGGACACCAGTATCTCCTGCATTGACAGTCTGAGTAAACTGTCCATTGACTGGAACAACATAAGCTGTAAATATGAAAGATTTGACGATTCACATATCGTACATACATTACATTTTTTACATTTCCTTAAATTTTAACTTTTATTTGCTATGTTATTCTGTGTTCCAAATTTCATGTTATTACATATTGGTTCTAATGTAGGTTGACCATTTCATGTTTACTGTACAAACAGTATTTATCATGAAATTGGCAGCAAATCAAACAAAGCTAAAGGAGAATTAAACCCTAGGGTATTGTGGTGTTCAGATTTATCAGAACAATTTATAATAATACCTATAGTCATAAAAGCATTCCCTGTATTTTCCAATTATTTATTATGTGCATGATGTGAGGGTCCATAGTTTTAATTTTCAATAACCAGGGCTCATGAAAAGGGATGTTAGTGAGCCACATATATATTGTGTCTTGAAGAAAAAGATAAAAGAATTACTTGCCCACTCACAAAAAAATATGAAAATAAGAAATGTTAAGCAAAATAAAATAAAAGGTTTATTCTAATTTAGAATGTGTTAAAAATACTTTACACAACTGCCAAAAATATCCACACAGGAATTGACAACATACGGCAATCAAAATGGTTTTTATGATGATTATCTTCTCATCATATCATTGAATAATTTATCTTGCATCGCAGTACAAAATGCTAAGCAAAATTTTGCGGCAAATTGCTACACATGTGCAAAGGTGAAAAGCAGTCTTTGTACACAGGAAACTATATCAATCACAAGATTCAGAGCCTTCAAAACTGGTACACAAAATTTGAATACTAAATTATGCCCTTCATAGTAAAAGCTATCATTATTTCTGTCTGCAGTGACTTACAGGTTCACTTTGATTGGACATAAATTTAATTTTAGAAGCCCTCAATGTCTATGGCTTGTTTGAACAAGAGCCCAAGGGCACTGTGGTTCCTTGCGTAGGGGTATATGACAATACACATAATATTATCAAGCAAGATTGGGCTCAAATAGTCCAAATAATTGTGGTCCTACATGTACCCATAAAGCAACCTATAGCCAACACTTTTCTGATCACAAATTGTGATCGGATTTTTGATCGGAAGGCACTTTTGAGATCTGAATCTGGCGTCGAAAATGTAAGAAATATAAGGTCACCTACAAGCGGGTCAACAGATATGATAACATTGGTGACCTCAAATCACATGACCGTTAAGTTTGAAAATGTTCCACCACCCCATTCACAACTTGTTCCAAAATATCAACCATGTCACACCTTGGCATTGGGAGTTAATTGCATTATATGTCTAAAAATTAACTTTGAACTTGTATAACTTGACACACAAAGCTCACCCGGGTGTCAACCAATTGACATTTTTGATCGGAAGGTACCTTTGATATCGAAATCTAGCATCAAAACCAAACATTTTCATTTTTGCCTGTTTCCTCCCAAAATAAGCACATTTTTTCTATTAATGTGACCTTTGACCTTTTGACCTTGGTTTCAGATGTAGTTTGCTCTCCTGATTCAAAAAAACAACACGACAAGTCTGTACAGCCATCCTAAGTCCGACCGAAAACTTTGACCCCATATAACTTCTCACATGGAGGTCACACGGGGTCAACCTATTGACATTTATGATCAGAAAGTACCTTTGACATCTGAAAATAGCATCCAAACTGTAAAAATTCCCAAAACACTTAAAGGTCGCCAGAGGTCAAATTGAGGTCAAGGGTCACCCAGATGCGGGTGGACAATTGGATTACATTGAAGCAACTCCCAACCCTAACAGACAATTCGTTCTCAAGTTATTGCAAAAATACTAGTTTTTTATCATTAATTGAACTTTGGTGACCTTGGATCACATGAATGTTAAGTTTGCCGCACATAGGCACTGGGAGTTATTGCAGTTTTAATATTTTCGTTTTTTGGACCATAACTGACCTTTGGTGACCTTTGTGGGCACCAAAAACAATAGGGCACACTTCCATATGGCGGATCTATAGTCCAAGTTTGGCCTCAATCCAACTTCCCCTTTTTGAGATAGAGCGTACTCAAGCAAGTGTCACAGATGCACACACAGACACACACACACATGTTTGTATTACATTCAGACCGAGGACCCCATTGTATTTTCCATTGTTCAAATCCACGTACCCTAACCTTAACAATACCCCATACAATAGAATTCTTCCCAGGACGTGGTGATTCTCTAGAAATCACAACCAAGGACCACTACTGATCCATGTGCAAATGATTGATGTATAATGACATACATGTACTGTATACGATGAGTGCTACATATTGTTTAGACCACTTTCGTCCTGGGTATAATTGCTTGACCAAATAAAAAGTTGAACTGCTGAACTTGCATGAAATGGAGAAGGAAATCCTGAAGTGATAGCTTGTGGTACTGATTGTTGGTTAAGGGATAGTTTCAGTACCTCAATAATTTGCTTAAAGACAAGAACAAATTTCAGTGATTTCTCTTTTTAAGATTTTGTTGCTGTATGATGGAACATCTGAATGTGGCGAGAGGTGCATGGGGGGGGGGGGGGAG
>JAIPMN010009872.1:21432-33738 GCA_020650975.1 Apostichopus californicus
GGCTATTCCACCAATTTTAATCTTATCTTCCTAAATCCATTTTCTTATTTGATTCTTGTGAAACACAACAAAGTTTCACCACCTGGCAGACCCCATACATGATTGTCTGCTTCAATGAACCCAGTGCAGGCAGCACCCCACCTTGTAAGGATTCAGGCCCTACCTAAATCAGTAAGGAAAATATGAATCACCCCCCCCCCACACACTCCTCTCGCTANNNNCCCCCCCCCCCCCCACCGGCCTCCTCATGCTCTAAACACACACTTGAGGTTATACTAATTCTGAACCCCAAATCTTTGCAACTAGCCTTTAGTCTTTCTTTCTCTTTACAAGATGCATTTTTTGTGCTCGCAAATTTCTATGCAAAGTAATGATAGGGTTATCTTAAAAATCTCCAACTTCCAGAAGTTTTCAGCTCATAGCCCCCATCACTTTCCAGTCCAGTGTTACTAACATTACAGTGTCTCAAACTAATTCCTCTTTCTGACTGGTATAATTGAGCTCGAAAATCACTGTTAGTACCTTTCCCCACCCTTATCCACCCCCATCAGAAACAGTCTAGCCCATACACCTGTGATACTCACTCGGTGCAATTTTGTTTTTTATCCGACCCAAATCCCTGCGAAAATTCTTCAAAAGGCCCTCGAGTTGTACTATCAGGGGTGATCATTTAGATTTAAATAATAACAATATTGGAAATCTGCAGAATAAATATATGTTGATTGACTTGAAAAGACATCCAAATTCTTCAATATGGCCGGGGTAATGTCAAGATTGCACATTTATGGTCAGGGGTCGAAATTTAGAATATTTACCACTATTCCAGCGGAATAGTGGATTTGAAAATACACTATTCCGTCTCATTTTCCACTATTCCTTTTAAACTATAAAAAGAGAAAAAAATAACATAACAAAATTATATGTTGAGTCTTCTGTTGGTTTATTGATCATCATATAAAGTGTTTAGAGGCAAGAAGGCAGGTAACCCAGGACGCAGGTTGTAACATTTGAAAAAGGGTCGCTGTACTTAATCATCATCAGAATTATCTTCAGTATCAGAGTCATCCTCACTACTGGTCATGCTGTCTTGAGTAGACCTCTGCCTTGGCTTGTATGGCTTATGCCATGGTCGTCTGGTCTTCAACGCACCCTTCAACCACAGATCAATGGCAGCATTGGGGTCGTAGTCTGTGATTTCAGGGCCGTCTATGAATATGCGGAGGAGACTTGTGAGCATTACATCTTTTAGTCTGCTTCGCCAGTCTGTTTTGACATGTTTCATGTAGCTGAAGCCCCTTTCACATTCAGCAGATGTAGCTGGTAGTGAGAGGAGCAAGTCAACTACAGCTACAATGTTTTTGTAGTTAGAGCAATCAATTGTGCTGAGCACCTTTCCCCACTTCATTGTTTTGATCTGTTGAAGTTCATGCTCTTCTTTGCCACCAAGGTTTGGGTAGCTGAAAATAATAAGGAAAACATTAAGTGCCCACAGATGATGCCATATAAACTTTCCATTATAAAACCATAGCAGTTAGTAGGGGAGATCACAATATATCACCTCAAAATGTTGGTAGTCCTGTTACTCTTTCAATTAGGTTGTGTGTAAGATTATGGTGGATACTGAGGTCAACTCTGGAAATATGGCCGGTGGGTTTGGGATGGTTTGATAAAAGCAAAAATAGGTGAGGTGGGTGTTGTCGAGGCGAAGACAGGTGAGAATAATGTCTTCCCTACAAGAGGAGCTGTGGACTGGAATGTTCTTCCCCAGGGTTGAATGGAGTGAAGTCTATTGGAGGTTCCAAGGTTTCAAGAGATTTACCAGGAACTTTTGAGGTAATTGGAAATTTTACTATGGAAATCAGAGTGTGTGATGGACTTGGAAATTTGATTTATAGGCTTATATTTATTTATAGGCTTATATAAAGTGTAATACTTTGTTTTAGTAATTTGCTTCTGTAAAAAACAATCTTAATTGGTGGCTCTCAGCATAAAACAGGTAGATTTATCACAATAAAAAAATCAAATTCCTTTTAAAATTTAGAGCTGGTTCAGTTAGCTTAAGGTGAATGGTTTCTGCAAACTATAGGCCTAGCACCTACCGATTATAGATGTCCTTCTTTAAGGCCAGCCACTCTAGTTCAACAGCATCCACAACCACATCTTTGGATTGCAGCATTTTCTCAAAGAAATCGACAATATGCTGTAAATTGTCATCTCCGTACTCTGAAAAATAAAATATTTTGTTCTGTAAAATTAATCTTCTACTTGTAAAATATCGATAATGTTTATCTCTCTCTCTCTGTAGGTGCCGAGTCTGGAACAAAAATTGGTGATCACAACCGGGCCCTCCAGTCACTTACAACTGTTTAGGGCTGAGCGCATAAACTTGTTGTTACTTAAGCATTATGTATAATAATGGTGTTATAAATCATATTAATGAAATTGATTTTTTTTTTTAACAGATAAATTCAGAAAAAATTAAACTTCTTAAATGAATATTCTTATTGACGATTAAATTTATCTTTATAATTAAATATGGTAAGATTTGTTTAGGAATAAGAAGTGTAGGCTACCTTTCATTTCATCTTTAGGTGGCCAGCACTTGAAATTAAGGAAGCCCATGTGAGCAATGATTTCAGCATCAGTTCCAAGTCTGTCATCCAGTTTCTCTTTCACAGTGTCAATTATAGTTGTCACCTGGTTGTCTGTCAAACATGCTCCATGTAGTTTTACTCCAGAGTAGAGGTCTTTACACTCTTTGACTCTTCTCCACTTTGGTCCTGGTCTGGAAATTTAATAAATAAAATGAAAATGAATGTTTTATCAGGAAGTTAAAGATGAATGTCCTGAATATATTTGAAATAATTTCTACCTAGTTTTCATCTTGTTTAGTTGATCTTTCCCATCGTCAAGCAACTTCATAAGTTCAGCTGGGGAGCAATCCTGCTCTTGTAGTTTGAGAGAGATCATTTTCAAAACCTGCAGTACATCTAACAGAAGGTGCGAACATTGGAGGAATTTCAGCTGTGTCATTTTCTTCAACAGTCTCGATGCTTTCAGCTGCTGTTCCATCCTCACACCATCCTTGCCACCAACAGGGAATCCTTGCATCTTAGAAGGGAAACCATGAAGAAATGTTTCATTTTAAAAGATGAGAAGAAAATAAATGTACTTCAAAATTACTGTAATTTGAGGATGTTCTTTCTTGAAGGTCGAATATGATTAAATGAAGAATAAAGTTTTTCAAAAAGTATAATAAAGCTGCTTATTCTTTATATTTGGAATAGTTTATCTGAGGAAACCTGGAAGAAGGGGTGGGGTGGAGGGTCTTGTTTTAGCATCTACCTCCTTATTCTACTCTTTAGTTTACCTTACACCTTTTCACTCTTGCCATCTTAGCCCTTCACTTCACTGGTTACAAGAATTTTATAAGTTCTTTAATAGGCCTATGTTACAAAAAAATGTTTTCCTGTAGTAGTGCAGACCTGTCAACTCTACTGGTTTTACCAGGAGCCTCCCACTTTTTTGTTAAATCTACCGGCTTAAAGAACCATCCTCCCGGTTTTTCCATTTTCATATATTACTCTATATTATTTCAGTTGGAAATAACCAAACTCCTTATTTTTTTCTGTTTGGAAAATTGTAAATCTCCCGCTTTTTGGGACAGAAAGATTGACAGGTCTGGTAGTGCTTTGAAGGAATTTGAATGTAAGAATTATAATTACCTGTTGAAAATGCTCAATTAAAGCAGGATACATTGAAATGATAACTTCAAGAGCATGGTGAAGATGTGCAACCCATCGAGTTCCAGTAGCTTTGGATGGTACCTGATATTTCACACCAGTGGCGTTGCAAGCTGTTTCCAGGTTTGCTCGGTTAAGGGCACTTTGATGGTAAAACAAGTATACATGTTTTACATGTTCCACCATGTCCCCCACATACTCCAACTTGGCCTTGATGCTGTCTTTTAGGGACAACTCCAGGCGATGAGCCATGCAGTGAATGGTCTGTGTAAGGGGCTGGATCTCTTTAAGCCTTGCAGCGACCCCTGTCCTGATGCCAGTCATCACACTAGCACCATCACTGCAAAAGCCGACTAGCTTTGATGCCACTTCCTCCACATCTAAATCGCAGTATGTCTGGAGTGTTCCTAAAATTGCCTGCTTGAAGATGTTTTCTGCATTAGCCCTTTCGAGTGACTTGATGGCAAGAAATCTGACATAGACTTCTCCGCAAATGGAGTAACGAACATAACTTAGCTCGACCTCTTTCACTGACGTATCAGTGCTTCCATCCACCATTACACTGAAAAATTTTGCCTCACCCAGCTGGGACTTTAGCTTGTTGGCCTCCTCATTTGCTATGTAGGAAGTGAATATTGCTGCGGACTTGTCATTTTGGTAGCTGTTCCCAATATCTAAACCTTTCTTTTGATCCAGTTCACATTGCCACGGAAAATCTGTGAAAGGACGACCATGTTTCACTAGCGCATGACATGTACGGAACAGGTGACCCATTTGAAAAACTTGCCGAGCATTTAGTTGCTTTAAAACCTTCTCAGCAACTGACTGGCCTTCAGGAATTTTGGCGGCTTTCTCAATCCCCTCGATTTTTGCATGTTCCTTTGACACCGAATGGGCCTTTATTGAACAAAGGGCAAAGTTACTGGTTCCAAGATAAAAGGCTCCTTGTTTGTTTGCTATTCCAGGTTTTTTGATGCAAATGTCACAAAACATTTTATTGGTTTCCTTATTGTACGAAACCCAAGGAAATATTGATTTCCAGGATGGCATGAATTTTCTTTCTCTTTTATCCTTGTCATATTCAGTGTCTCTCTCCCTCTTATCTAATTTTGTTTTTTTGGTTGGTGGCTGCATATTAGGCAAAAAGCGCCACATCTTGAACCCTCAGCTTAATACCCTGATTGTTCTGAATGCAGTGAAGGATTTTCACGGTCGCCCGATCGTACGAGATGACTAGAAATTACGTCCGACTACCAAATCTTTCAAAATGTTGTGTGCTTTGTAGTCCTTCTGACGACCCAAAAAATGAAGGCTTTGAAGAATTATTGAGCCTTATTATATGTCAATTCAATTAAATAGTTTCTGAATAACCCCCAAACCATACATAAATTATTTCAAAACACGCGCGATATATTAACTTTACAACATCGTTAGCAAAAATCTGTACACTAATAAAGTCGCTTAACGTTAGTTTCTAATGTACCTGGAAAACAAATGGGACTCGTGGCTAAATGTCAGTGCAATGCATTTTGAACGGTGTTGTAACAACAGTCGATCAGATACTGACAGTCTATAGGCCCAGTGAAAATGTATCGCTGGACGTACGCACGTGCGCTGTACAGTAGCAAACAATCTAAATCCTACCTACTTGAACGATAAATTATTTATCATTCTAGGTGGTAGGATTTATATTGTTATCATAAGCAATGCTGTTTGTACGCGACGCACGTGTAGCGTCGTTACAGGTAATTCGGATATATCATGAAACACATGCATGCTGTGAACATGTGTTAAACCTAAAAATATCATGATAATTATTTATTGTAGGCCTATAGTAATTTATAGAGAGCAATATCACAGAGAAGTCAGTCAATGTCACATGCAAAATCGTGAAACCCATATAATACTTGTATAAACCACGCAATGCAGTTGAACGATATAAACCCTTCCACAAAGTGGTTTGATCATTAAATACTGCCCAGTAACGTTAATCAGTACACTTAAGATTCCGCAACTGTGATTGGCTGTGAGTGTACGTAGTATAGCCCGACACAGGGTGGGAAACTTACGGATATTGTAACTCAGTTACGTGAATGGCGCCAAAACTTTTGTAGTTATGTGAAAGTGTATTTTGAATGACATGAACGTAATTCGTGTATTGTTTGCAGCAGAATACATTTACAGTAATATAGGCTAGGCTAGCGGAACTGTGGCAATAGCCAGCCTAGGCTAGGCTATCTTAGGCCGAACAGTGTAATTTTGACGAGATCTCACTGCTGCAACTCACGTATAAAGAAAGTTTCTTTTGTATTTCTGGGCAAGTTTTTACGCCCGGGAAACAAATAAAATACAATTTAGATGGATTTGTCAAAGTTTGTTGTTAGCTATCACTTTTAGCACTATCCATACGGAATACTGATCCCAAGCAACTTGGTATTCCGTTCATGATTTTACTATCTCGGGATAGCGGAATAGCGTAAATTTCGACCCCTGATGGTGTTGAATTGTTTTAGGTGTGATTATAAAGGTGTACAGGAAATATAGAAGTATACATTCCAAAACGTAAGTGAGTTTGAAGGATGATAAAGTGTTCGTGTCAGCAAAATCAGCAAAAAGGCTTGTGTCAGCAAAATTTGTATTACATGTGAAATTTGATATGTAAAATAATAAACTCTTGTTTCTCCAAACAAAACCTTTGTTGTTGACATTGTAAGTATATTTCAAAACCATTTGTGAATGCATTCTATCTGCCCCCGCTATTTCTGCGGCGATCAGACTTCAATTCCCTGGTTTATGAGTAACGTACCCACTTAATGAAATGTCATACACACATTGTACAATGTTTACATGCATGATTGTTTAATAAACCTATTTTGTTTCACCACCTGAAAGTGACAGTCCATGGCAACTCTCTGAGACTCTGTCATAGATTTTATCTATATATGCAGTGTGTTCATTGCAAATTGTTTACCAATTAATGTACGAATTCTGCACAATTTGCACTACTAAAAATTTACTTCAACGTTCATTGACCATGCATCTGAACTTGGTAACCCCAGTTGAAAGCCGTGAAGGCACCGACGAATTGGGAATTACAGTAGGTCCATCAAACTTGTAGTTGTATTGCTACATGATTTATATGTCAACAGTTGCACATATATTATAAACAATATTGCACTAAAAAATTGTATTTGTGCAACTTTTATTACATAGTATATTAAATGACTAAGGTCCATGTATAAAGGACTGCTGGTAAGTGCACATGCATATATAGAATTGACCAAGGGCAACTCATATTGGTCGATGTGCTTTAAATCGCAAATACACAGTCGAGGTCTTGCATGTGTGATCAGGCTGTATAGGAAGAGTGATTTTCGATGAATAATGCATAGTTTTGAGATGTTCATGTTGGATTTATTTTTGCATTTCAGCTACTTAATACATTTCATTGGGCTTATAGTAGACATGCTGAGCAACACCACACACACAAAAAGACACAAGTGTTTAAATTGGTTTTTCAGGCTTCGTCATCGGCAATTATTTGTAGCTAGGCTATATTCTTAACTTTGAACACAATTGAGCGTTCCATTAGTTTATTCCTTAAGACTTTTTCTGTTATAAACCATTATATTTTTAATAGTATTTCTGTATACCTGTACTAAGATGGTCGAACTTGGATGGGGGATATCGTATTGGCAGACAATGCACAGGTGCTAATTAGCAAAACTTCCAGATAATGTCTTGACAGCCCTCTCAAACACACTGTGCTGCTGAGTGGTCACATATTTAAAAAAGGTTGGTAATATTGCCCTTGCACAAGGGATTTCTAAATTTCTCTATAGTTTATACCTTCTTTAGTTCACTGCTACTCTATTTATGGAAAATAATTTTGACCCACACTTTTTCACTGATTCCATCAATGCATTGCTTCTGCACTCCATCAATAAGATATGATACTATATGAGTGTGATCTCTCTGTGGTGTTTACTTTAGACTTAATTGTTTTAATTGGTTGTATAAGAATTACATGGTATACTCATGAGGATAGAAACAAATTCACTGTTACAAAAACATAATCAATATTTGAACAGATTTTGTGTATTTGGGCTTCATTTATTAAACTCACCATTAGCATGCACGAAGATAGTCATGATGGTAGTATCCTCTCTATCATCCTTCATTGCTGTACAATTGAAAACACCAAATGCAATGTTATTAACACTGGTAATGGTAACAGAATATCCAGCTGTGTCTGCAGGAAGGTCTGGGATCATGGTACCACTCACTGTGGGGACAGGATGACCATTGGTACCAGTTCTTGTGTTATAAGCTCTAATTGAAGTCACAGCTGCATCATCATCACCTGCTCCAAGATAACACTCAAAGTGAGGAAGAGGCTCAGTAGAAACAGATCCAGCATCTTTTGACTTGAATGACATCACAGTCATCTGAACCTTATCTGAAAATATAACAATATTATCATGATGAAATATAAATCGCAGATATCTCAATAATCAGGTTCCTCTTAACACAGAATTTTCTTAGACAGACCTTGGAAATTTCTCCCAGAGTTTTTCTTCCATGTATACTGAACATAATGCTTAGCTTGTAAATTTGTCATGCTGTATGTAACATAAGCTTGCAAAATTGTACTTTAATAAATGATTTAGACAGTGGCATAACCAGACTTTTCCATCTGGGGAGGGGGGCGGGCGGAAAGGGCAAAGAGTCTGAGTGGGGGGAGGGGCAATTTCCACAATTCTAAAACTTTGTGTGATATATCTCTCTATGTTGTTCTCCACATTCTCCCGGCTCATGGTCCCCCTTATTCTCTTCTCTCATTTGGGGAGGGGGAAGGTGACCGCCCCCATCGCTGCCCCCTGGCTATGCGCTTGGTGAAAGTCAAGTGCTATACTCTTAGCTGACAACCATGTGTGCTCTATTCTCATACTGATTACAGTACATAAATTTATCAATCACACTTTGGCTACAATAATAGCCTATGTATTTCTGTATAATTAAAAATGTTTATTGCAAAATCAACTTGAATTCGGATAAACTTAAAAATAAAAATGCTGTTTTGTAGCAATGGGACTTTGACAATGGGTTCAGTTTTTTGTCCTTCAATTATTTTGTCTGTAGTTCTAAGTTTGGTCTGGACTATTCGTACAACAGTACAGTTGTCTATGGTTTACTATATGATTATTATTATGATTCAAATGAATTTGTATGTAGCCATCAGTTTCATTGACTTAGACTTCAATCATTCAGCCACTACAAAGCTGTTGTCCAGCACCATAGTCCATCAATTTTATTAGCATTGATCGGCTTAAATCTGTATCGTCATTGGAAACAATATTTCCATTAGGCCTATTCTAATGACCGATCAGTCTGTGTTCTGAGTTCACACATGAGATGTTGAAATTACATAAAAAATCATGCTGCAGCTTCCAAGTAACAATATCGATTAACTTTGGATTGTAGACATAACATTTGGAATAAATTTATTAACATACACATGATATAACAAGCATGGTAGCAGGTTATTCTCTCCAAATTGGATCAGCTGGGCAAATTTTATAGGTTTTTTTCTGTAGTCCCTTGGACAATTAAGTCTTTTGGTTGTCTAATCAGCAAATTTGGTCCAAAACCTAACAATGACCGGTCTGTTTCTATTCAATATACACTTAAAGGAGAGATGTGTACAGTAGGTTGGTGATAGGAACACCAGCTTTGGGGGTGACAGCAATTCATAATTTAAAATTTGGGCATATTTTCAATGCAATCTGAGTTTGATATGCATCCATAGCTGATTTTGGTTGTACGAACAGACATTTGTTCATCATCAGACTATCAGACTACCAGTGAAAATTTGCCCTGAAGAGTCTACACTATAGTTCCTACCTAAGCTACTGTCACAATTTTTCAATTGTTTTGATCCTGCTAGAATCGAAACGTCAGGACAAATTACTTTTACACATTATTTTCCATATTAGATTATATATTTCGAACTTTTGACATCAGCTAACGAAATAACGAATATTTTATTTCCGTGCCATATACTTTTCACTTTATTTACTGTAGTGAAGTGAAATTTTGTTGTATGCACCCGTTGAGTATTTACATGTATTACGTAATATACTGTATTGTAGCGTTAGTTGTTTGCACGTGTGTTTGGCAGTTCTGTATACGTCGTTTTGATGGTAGCATCGTCCCTGCAGAGCTCCGGGGTTCGCCTCGTTATCCCTTTCGTAATTTGTTAATTTCATTTAATCTTGGGTCGTAAATAGCCCAAATTTACATATATCTTTACTATCTGGAGTCCGTGAGGAGATGTCCCCTTCTTAGAGGCAGGATGCCTCAGGTTTTGGATGGTTCGGCTTCTGGCTCGAAGCCACTGGTTTCCAAGATGGTGGACCTATCATAATTCATATATATAGCGAACTAGCGTTGATGGAGTCTCGATGTCCGCGAGCATCTTTTCCCGCGAGCGTAGAGTCTTCTTCTTTATCGCGAGCGAGTTGACTTCAGTATAGTAAGAGATTAAGTATAAATATTATTATTAAATGCCGTACGTACCCTTATTGTTAATTAATTGAATTGTAGTTTTATTGTTGCCCCTCTGGCTAGGTTGTACTTTACCGTATAGAGTACATGATAGGTTGTGTTTTGGACCTTGGTCCTATGGGTTTATAGCGTGTGTTGTGTATCGTGAAACACGTGTGTAGTATTGCGTACTTTTAATACTGTGCTGTAACTTACAGTACCGGTTGGGTTTCAGTTTACAGTTGTATTGAAAGATTATTTATTGTACCTGTATTTTAGTATTGTACAGCTCGCAGTGTAAAGAGCGTATACGTATTTGTATTTTGAACATGATTGTTACTGTTGTTTACTAAAGAGTTGTCTCAGAGCTTGTCCTTTAATCTTAGCCATTCTGGACAGCTATAGTGACAAGTCTCTTGAGAGTTTGTGGGTTCAGGAGGTGAAAATTCCTGCTGTCTAGGAATAGTTTAGGTGAAAAGGCCTATAATGTGTTGCAGCTGGCATGTGTTGCCCTGACCATTACGAAGGTGCTAAAATTTCTCGCCTCTTGGCAAACGTTTTGTATTATTTATGCAGATTATATCATAATGTTCATTTTACATTGTTCTTTATACATTTTATACATTATTGTATTGAGTATAGGTTTTCCCCCGAGTCAGGATAGTTTTAATTAGGTTAAAGAGTTTATTAAGCCATATTGTCATGTGTCATGACTTATTCTTCATTTGTATATTTTCACTACCATTTTGTAGAGTTTGTAAATAAATAGTCAGCCGTTGTTTCAACGCAAGAACACTCTTGCATCCTCATTTATCACTTATGAGTTCGAAGCGTAGGACCCTAAATCCGGTAATCTCCCCCGCCATCCGCGGTTCGCTTCATTACGTTGGAGTTGCAACACTGATAACGGTTATAATACCAGTTGTAAAAGCTGTCCATAACTTCTTCTTTTTTTCATTCCATAGCCAATGGCTACTATTTTCCCCCTTCTGTAGCCTGTACAGCACACAGTCATTAACTGTGATGTGGCGGGATTGCAATATTGCGACTCCTCGTTATAAACATACAGTGCCCCATGCATGTATTACAGTGTTCTTTACATGCTCCATTAATCTTTACTGTGAAACGTTAAGTCATACAATTTACATCTTTGATTGTATTGGCCTAGAAGTTGGTAATCATGCATAACACCAAATCATACTTTAGGCCAGTTCCACAAAAATTATGAAATAATCAGTAATCGGCATCGATTGTCACAGGAACTAATCGGTAATCTGTAAAACCGATTATCATGTAATCGGTCGAACACTATTCCCCATGGAAACATTTTCTGCTATAGGCTATAGCTTAAATGGCAATAGCCTACGGCTACAGGGATGGAAGGGGGAATGAATCTACTGAGGCAAATAGGCCATAAGAATAGGCTAATGAAGTTATATAGTTCAGGCCTTACTACATTAGTCAGCCTGCCCTAATTTAGCATACACTCACTAACTTATCCGTGGTGGGGGGGGGGGCATGGCCTAAGCTATATACAGTAGGTCTTTCTATCTCCTTTCGCATAGCCTACACTCACTTTCAGCAGTAGCACTTACCTTTTCGTCCACATGTTCCAGTTTGAGCTCCAGAATAGTGTAATGATACTAACATGAAACAGATCAGAGTCAATCCGAGAAGTGTCCCGTGGAACATTTTGGTAAGCTGCTTCTCCTGTATGGTAAAATGGCCTTATCTTTGTTACAATTAGTAAGGCTTAGCCTTGGATAGCTACTGGAAATCTTATTGAATTGTCCGGGCTACTTCCGTGAATGGAACCATACGACTAGGATAGGCTTCTTCACAATACTTCCGGCTATGGCTGACATGGGCTAGCTTAGCCTACAGTATGCCTGCTGTAGGATAAGTAGCATGGCATCCTTTTTATGCTAGGCGTTTCGTGCATGATTGACAGTGTCAATCAATTTGATTGGCACTTCATACGGTACTGCCAAAAAACTCAACAAATCAGTGTTAAAAT
>JAIPMN010009875.1:0-14776 GCA_020650975.1 Apostichopus californicus
GATAAAATTTAGACTGATACTAAATTAGTAACTAAAGATCATTAAGCTGTTAAGAACAATAGAGATCATGACACCGGTTTCTATATCGTAAACAACTAATAGTTTATTTTTACTGTGTTGTATTAGCTGGGGGAAGGTCACACCATGGATATGTGATAAAGAATTTATTGTAACTCGAACCATGGGTCTTTAAAAAAAGAAATGTCAACTAATTTTATAAACTAAATGAACGACGGAGAACTGACTTTTAAATTCGAACCGGGTAAATAAATTTTCGAACAGAACGGGATTTGAGACAGGGACCTCGGAGGTATGAGCCCTTTGCTCTACCAAATCAACAACTACGTTCAATTAATGTAATCGTAATAAGCATTCCCGCAAGGTTAGACACAATTTAATCACAAAACTTATAAAGAGACACACACATTCAGCAGCTACATATCCGTCTGTATACGGAGCTAAGATTGATTAATGAGTTTGCAGCGAAACCAAACCAGCTCAACTCAATATTTTGTCAGTCACGGACGTAACTCACCCCGTAGGATTTAATAACTTCCATTCCTTCAAGCACTCCTGACAAATGTTTCATAACATCTCGCACTGACGTCACGCTCCTCCCACTTCCCTGTCGTGAGGTTGGGTCAAAGTTCAAGTAATTATCTAACGTTTTACACGCAAGATGCTCAGTTATCATATTTATTTGATCTACAAAGAAGAGATAGTTACATTAGAAGTTAATTTGCATTATACAATTAGATCTTTTGGAGTTACCAAGAGTAACATGTTGCATGTGTAGATGTTTCATATGACAAGCCAACAAATTGCACCCACATTTTCGTTAGTTGTATTACGAAAATGAGAAGACACTATCCTTTTCCTCATATTATGTCCCTCTCCATATTTCTCATGCCACCATTATTGACCTCAGGTCACGGTGCTGTAACCCCACGTACTGACACAATGCCCTGCATCAGGCCTGATGATTTTTTCGTGGCACGCCAGAAGCATAACATGCTTCTTTTCTTCTGAATATTAAGATCAGGTGCACAAGAGTATAAGAACGGCTGAAAAAACTGAAATAGAAAGAATAAACACTCACTATTTACGATCCCAATTCCTTCAATTTTCGTGACATGATTCGTTACAGGTAGGTCTAAAGACGTTTTCACAAATTTATCCCAGTGGATGTCTCTGTGTTTGACAACTCTTTCTACGAATACGAGGAAGAAAGTGAAAATATTGGTAATATGCCTTAGTTTAGGTGCACGTGAGTAAATTCTTTTCGAAACGATATAACATGACTGAACGATATTTCAGACAATGTAACATATTATAGGTGACTACTTTGAAGATCTGTGACTCCATATTTGTTGGCAAATTTTTTGCCCTCCAATATCTGCATATTTTATTGCTCGTGTAGTATGTCATAGAAAATCAGTTGAAATAAGTCTTTCCTAAGCCCTATACTATGGGGCTGGGTCGGGGGGGGGGGGTGTCTCATTTGTATATGCTGCTGTTAGGGAGCACCAAACTGGCTGTAAAATAGTAAATTAGTGCTCAACAATGCCCCAACCGTGCAGTTTAATACTTCTTGGAACTGAAATGTAACTAATTATAACATATCACACCTGCCGCGTCCTGGTCATCTTTGTGTAGGATACAATTCTAATTCTATACCTCTAGTTATTGATATCAGATAAATCGATTATGTATCAGTTTACCATCAGAGAGGGTTGTTAGGACTACACATCTAGTGACCCCAAGAGAGACAGGTATTGTCCCCATCCACCTCGTGTAAAGTTTCCCGGTCTTCATCTTTAATATAAGGCAAATATCGTCTTCGTTAAATAACCGATTACTTCCCGGAGTGTCTGTTGTCACTGTAGAGTAGTCTACAAGAAAGGTAAACAGGCACATGGTCATCTTCTCTTGTAGAATAAATGTATCAACATTCCAATATTCCTAGAATGAAACATTTGAACGTCATGCATGTTTAATAAGTGACATTGCAATAATCTAATATGATTTATTGCCACCAATAGCATTAAAAACCACACAGATTGTCACTATTCACTTAATAGGACACATCATGTAAGTTGAATATGCCAGTTTATTCAATAAGTTTAGGTAACATCGAGAACCATCCTTTTAACTTTAGTTCTTAATCGCTGTAATTCCACAGTCATTGTCAATAATTTACCTAATGTATTTATGATTCCATGTCAAAAGTAATGAAATCAAGATATAAAATACATAACCAGACCTCACTACCCTGACTACACGAATATCTTTCAGCTTTGAATTTGTTAGTTTTTATTTTTGTTTGTTTTTTCTTCCATAATTGTTCTTTGGCGAGAAAACGTTGAAAATGTTTATTTGAACACCTCAGCTAGTCAGATTGAGAATGAGCTTTACACATTCAAACTCAAAACGTGTTATATTTGTATTTCTTTTTTCCATTAGAAGGTCGTTTAAAACTGTTTCATATATCCCATATGAAACTTTTGTACAATATGACTTTGGCCACTTGAAGTTGATTGTACGTTAATGAATAATTTTCATAAACCTACATGTCTCGATTTCTCTTTCATGATGTGAAGTATTAATCGCATCTGGCAAGTTGGGAAGAATTGACCTTGGAGGAAAATCATAAAGAAAATAAGAATATGATTCACGTGGGAGGAACACAATACAAAACAAATGTCATATATAAATATACAATGTGAGTGTCCACGTCTTTACAATCGGAAGAACTATCCATATTCTGGAATGATACTCTCAGTTTGGGGAAAGCTCGAACTGTATAATGAGGCAATGGAGGTCTTGAATTTTTGAAATTGTATCACCAAATTAATTAAGTCCACTTCGTTATGTCTCCCTGAGACTCCCTCCCTACAAAAGGTGCCTTGATGAAGTAGAGACTTGCCTAGTTTAACTTAGTAAAGTAAAGTATTGAACATCAAAGGCTTTACCTCTGTGTTTGCTGACGTGTTACGGGTATATTCTCTTCATCTGTGAAAGAACATGGACATTTACAGAGCGATTATAGTTTTAGGGTAAACACTTCATTTCGTGTTGCACCGACTCCATTCCTCCCGTACTCCTTCCGCCTCGAAATTAGATTATGTAATTACGAACACAAAGTAAAGGTATACATAGTAATATATCATGCAGTTAAGGTTATATCTTTTTTATAGAAAATGCAGTAAATATTTCATTTTCGCGCGCTGACCTTACCTATTTTAATTGGATCAAAGATGTTATGTCCATTGCATGGAAACCGAAAAGGTGTTTGGTATGATTTACTCTATCAATTTTTTGAATAGCAATCAATGTGCTTTTTAATCACAGCAGGTTGCGTTACAAAAAAATGTGTCCATGAACACATACACATGAGATCAAATATAAGTCTTGCTGGCTTGTTGTTAGCACAACAAAGGCTTAGCCTAAGTTCAGACTTACAAATCTACAGAAAACAACAGTTTGGAATTAGAAATATAAGATGTTAACAATATTTATGAAGATGTAGTGTTTACTATCAGTCTATAACTCATCCATCCTACAGGATGAAATATCATACACTCACTTCGGCCATGTTGTGTTTCTGTCCTGTTTACTGTACGCAGATCTCTGGTTCTTGCTCTGTTACCTCGGGTCTCACAATGTAGCTGTCTTCCACACGCTTTAGCGATTACCAGTAAGAGCACAATCAGAATGACAATGAATGTCAAAATAGGTACAAGTAACTTAAAGATGACTTCACTTCCAGAATTTTCGACATAGGCCGTTATATTCGTGGTCAAGTTTCTACCACGATAAGATACAAAGCAGGCTAATGTTATTAGGGTATCTTTTGTCAAATAACTAACATCTATTTCTAAGTAAATATAATCTGAATCATTTGAACTGGAGTACGAAACATGTTTCGGAATATCTTCAATGTTCCATTGTTTGTAAGCAGCATCAACATTACTCTTACAAGAAAACATAATCTTCTTTCCTTCTTTAAATGACAAATTCGATGTATTCGTGATGATAGTTAATTCGTCCACAAATTGTATTGGACCAAATGAACAATAAGCACTGTATTTAACAATTCCTGGAGAAGATTGTACAACGTAACAATAAAACATGCTGTTGTTCCATTTACTATCGAGTTTGGCATTCAATTCAACAGATCGATGAGTTTTATTCTCTCCAAGAGTAACAGACGAACTATTTATCAATTTGTGAGTGTTTTGTAAGGAGAGGTTTATTCTTGGATTTCCTTCTTCTGAGATACAGGTTGTATCAAACGGTTCACCAATTTGATCAGTGAAATAAATTGGATAAGTAGAGCTGGATGTGCACTGTGGATGTTCACGTCTTGGACTGTATAGCACTATCAATGTAAGCTCCACTGAATTGAACGTAATATAATCCACGCATCGAAATAAGGAACCGTTAAATTCCCTGGTGACATCTCTAATAGTTAAGTCATTAATAACGTCTGATCCATTCTTTTTGGAGTTGAAAATATAACTGCCATTGCAATTCTCAACCAGCGTTGAATTCATCACAATCTTTGCCCTACCGTCGTTCTTTAGTGTCTCCTTTCGGAACATTAATATTTTGACACTACCGTTACTTATACAGCGTAAGGTCACTGTTTGTCCCTCTGATCGGATTATATGTTCCTTCCATACTCTATCAAACACAATAGTTTCAACTCCGAAGCAAAGCATAACTAAGTTTGTTAAATTGACAAGGAAAAACAGTATTTGAATTGGACTGGCAGCAGTGATTCCAACAAAACAGATTTTTCCTCTCCTCTCCATAACTAAACAGCTCGTGTAATGTCAGCAGATGATTCCAGGATCAAAATGATTCTAACCATGTCAGATAGTGACTCGTATAGTCAATTTGTAAAACGAAACGAACACTCTCTTTATTGAAAATTAAGATACAGATATCGCTAGTGTCCGATATTAACTGATGATTTCTGTGAGCCATCTGAACATAAAGTGACAGATTTGTTGTGGCTTGATTTATGACGTCATAGTTTCAAAGGTCAAAGGTTATTGAAATGAAACAGTTTTGAGCAATGCCGTGTGTGCCAGAATGACAAAATCCTTCCCGTGTCATTAAGGGCGCTGTTGCATGAATTGGACATTTCACTCGCCAACTAGAGGGGTAACAATGGTGGGGGGGGGGGGGGCGGGCGTGTAGCAACCCAAAGTCGCCTCTGAAACTGAATCTCAAACTTCCCTTTAATCTCATATGTTTGTATGGTAAACTGGTTAACGATTGGTTGGCCGCGGCTAGGATGATCCTGGAGCACAAATAAGCAATAACTACTATATATTAATATGGCTGCTCTTACGTTTTTAACATATACATCTGTTTATACGTTGTCTGTCTGTTTACTACAATACCTATTGTAGACACAGCTGTAAGAGATGGATGACTTACTCTTTCCCAGCCCTGTTCGCGATGATCTATAGTAAAGTCCACATAGTAGCAAATATATGTTGAAAGGTTTGCTCGGGTGCATGTCGAAGTTTTGGACAATATCTGTGCTTTGTATATCAATAATATGTGAAAGAACTATACTTTTTATTTCCGGTTTACATTTCTTGAATAAATACACATACAAAAACTAACAAGTACACACACCGTCACATACAGCCAGCATGGCACCACATACACATTTACAAATCCTGATGTTACTACTACTGGCCTGTTGATGCCTCTTACCACATACACCTCCCTGAAGTTGCGGTCAATAAATCGGTGGTGAGATCACTCGGGAACTTCAAGCGGCACTTCAAGGTCGAAAATCTTTCCTGGCGTCGGATGGCACAAATAAAGATTGAGGATAATACGGTCGCTTCGATAACACATTTAACTAACTCCACCAATTAAAAACAAACTTTTGTTTTATTTCTTATAAAAGTTTCATCTCATATTGATATTTTTGAAAAATGTTTGATCCGATAATGGATGACCTCTTCTACTGCATTCGATACGTTACTATTCATCAATAAATGTCAACACAAACATCCATAGACCGTGGCATACTACACAATTTTATAATTCTTTGATAATAATTCGTATTAAAAAAGGATTTTCTTACTAGATTGATGAGTTCCTTGACCCTGTTGGATCCTGCAGTTGCTCACCGAGTGTCTGTTCTATTAAGGATTACCAAAGTCTAATCCGACGGATTTTTGCTCAAGTGTATCTCCTATGTCATGGATCAAAGAACAGCCGTCATAAGATTCCATAGAGATAAACAAGTTTTACAAATCATACTGCTGTTTCTTATATTCTAGTTATTGTATCCGACGAAATTGTGGAACTCTTGTTTCGCGTTAACCGTCTATGAACGTAATGTAATGGTATCAATAGATCAAAGCTCATACGCTTCCATCGGCTGACTTTGTTAGTTATGCAGTGAATCTTTTATCACACTATTAAGTAAACATTGACTTTCTTTTAAATTCAGCAACTATAGTACATTGACATACACTACAGTGTGACACATGTACTTCCGTGTATTACTTTCAATGGTAATTAAAAAAACACTTGAAATCATTGTTTATATAGTATTTTCGAAACAATTATCACCGTCTGTAAGTAGTGTATACGCGGTTACTTCGAAATTTAATCAGCTTCCCATCTTTGTATAGAGTCAGTAAACATTAACTGCCTCATTCTCAAATAAAACTTTTTTTGAAAGAATTTCTGCACTATAACTCATAACTTTATCATAATCCACTGACAGAAAGTAGACTTACAAAGAAATAATCTCACACCAAGCACAATTGCTTCAAAAACACTTTGTTCTTCGTGAGTATGAACTGTGAGGGGAAAGTGAATTTCGAGAGGTCAGTTTGAGTGTGTCATAGGCACGTGATTTTTAAGGTACTCGTTGCAAATATGCAATGAACTGATTAATAAGCACAGAATAAACCAACCAAAATGTAGGCTAATTTTGAACAGCATAAATTCTGATCGGATCGTCTTTTCTGAGCTTCATCATTAGTCGCAAATACACACAATTAATGCACATTTCACTCATGAATACAATCATTCCTCAAACATATTTAATATCCCTCTATTAATCCGTACAATCTCCATAATCGTTGCAAGAGAGCCTATACAAGTTGTACTACATCCTAAGCATGGGTATGTTCTTCTCTTACCAATACGTTTAAGATCGCTTTCGGTATCTTTCGATACAGACTAGTTCAAATGTTTAAAGATGCATGGCTTTCTTCAGTTTATATTATCATTCCCCAAATTATTACGTAATCCATTTGTACCTAGTCAACACCCGCTCCCCTCCCCCACCAAACTTGTTACATAGTGATGCCATATCGAAATGGGTTATAAAGAATTAAACTCAACCTATATATCCAAATGTAATTTGGATTCGGGAGATGCCGTAGAAGCATTCTTTTAACCTTCATGTAAACTCTAGTCACATTATTAGGTCTGTGTCACATAGTTATGTTACCGTTTGAACAGATTACACCCTAGTCGGGTATAGTACTGCATGGTTTCATTAATGTTTATTCAAACAATGTGCCGAGAAGGTAACCAACGTGAAACAAATATAATTGTACATTCGGAGTGAAATAACAGTCGATTCTGTTCCTTTGACAAAAAAAGTTCAGCCCTCACAGGCGTACCAAAATATGCGGTTCTGTCGATTCATTGAACCGGGGCCCCAAATGTCCAGGGCCAGGGGCGTAGCGAAGGGGTTTTTGTTGGGGGGGGGGGTGTGGAGAATTTGATCTGCCGACGGATCTGGAAGTGGTGACTGAAATGGGGGAGGGGTCTAAGGGGAGGGGTGTCCCCATTTTATTAGTTTTGAAACGTCCTTAGATGCAATCTGGTGCATAATTTAAGTCAAATTTGATTTGCCGACGAATCTGGAAGTGGTGACTGAAATGGGGGAGGGGGTGTCCCCCTCCCCTTTGGAAAACTTTTAGTTTTGAAACGTCCTTAGATGCAATCTGGTGCATATTTTAAGTCAAATTTGGCACGGAAGAAGATCCCGTTCTCCTTTTCTCTATTCAGCTTTCCTTCTTTCTTCCCCTTCCGCTCTGTTCACTTTTTCTCCTGACACCCCCACACCCCCCGCTCGCTACGCCCCTGTCCAGGGCCCGTAAATGTTGGTTCAGACATTTTGAGCTAACGGATCACACCTATCAGTCATATTTCTGAAAGGGTATCTAAATGAGGTCCAACAGGCTCATATGTCTGGTTTATTTCTGTTTTGTGTAATTAACAAACAACTCCCGCTACTTTCCCTCGCATAAATTAATTGCCGTACATGTGACATGTGCCTTGTCGTGGTTACGCACTTCAGACGCATTCCGTGAATAGGTTCGAATCAGCAGTAGGCTTATTTAACAATGCTAACCACTTTTGATCAATACCAGAAATGCACATAGGCGTATAGTAACACAGTGGGGCAGAGGGTTCCCCACCTCCTCTACTTTGTCCCCCTACCCTCCTCTACTTTGTAATATGGGGGAAGTGATATATAAATCTGCTTCCTCACTCTTCACTATGGATGCACCCCTAATTTTGTTCAGTCGAGAAGAGGGGGGGGGGGGGAGATGGGATACTCGAACAGACTAAGTATTGTTCGATTTCTACCGTTAACAAGACTAAGGCTACCACATTTCATATGATATTACTTACAAACTTACAAATTTATCATTAAAATGCTATAATTTACACTATATATATACGATATCTGCCGACTAATAGAGAGAATCAGTAGACTACAGAGGTAACACACAAATTCTTCATAACTGGAAACTCCCTTTCGGCCCCCTCCCCCTCCCCTCCCCTCCCCTCCCCCACATCCCCCTCTTACTTAAATTACAAAGAGGCCAGCAATTAACCCAAATCCTCTTAAAGTTCGAACCACTTATTAGAATGAATCGTAATGTGCTCACGTATGTATCTTTTGAATTCCGTCGTCTGTATTGTTGTTCTATTACACGTTGTTGTTTTATAATGTTTAGATTGCATTGATATAGTGATTAAATTGACCTCTTTAGATTTAAGTAATGCACACATTTATACGATTTGTTGACAACCCAAATATTGAATTAACTAATTGGAAGCTGTTTAGGCTTATTTGTGAACTTTTTACTACCTTCTATTTTGATTTTGCTTTCAAATTAAATGCCTGGTTTTTGTTTTGACAGTTGCTTTAGTTAGAAATATAGGCCTATGATTTAATACTTCTGACAAGATAAAGTGATAGTTCCAGTTTCAACCATCCGGATATTTACATCATAGAACCATAAATTGACAAAAAAACTGTCAACTGTTTTAAGCTTCGCTAGATATCCACATTTTGGCAATTTAGCCTACTGAAAATTTATTCAAATTGGTACCTATATAATGCAGCACAGCTTCATCTTAATGCATGGAAATTGGTAGCGGTATCACAATCCAATGGCAGGCACAGGATTTCTAAGGTGTGGGGGATTCAAAATCCCCCGACTGATTAAAGTAGGAGCTGAATTTTGTGAAACGACAGGGGCGAATGAAGGATTTTATTTCGGTGGGCTGCACTGGGGTTATTGAAGCATATGTAGGTGATCTGGGGTCCTCCTCCAGAAATTAAGAAATTACAAATTTTCCACTGGATAGTACAGTCTGAGGCATATTCAGATTATAACTTTCATAGGTCTACATAAGTAGCTCTAAACGCGAGATAGTGCTAATTATAACTAATAATAAACTTACTGACTGATTAAGGTACGGACCTGAACCTGTATGGGAGGACCAAAGGCGAATGAATGAGTTTAAAATGGAACGAGCTGCGCGCCCTGCGGTCCTTCAAGACGTCTCCTATGTAGGGTGGTTTGGGAAACCTTGCCCAGAATATAAGTTAAAAAACATGATCGTCGAATGGTCCATTCCGTCGCAAATTTAGACGATGATTTAGGTCAATATGATTATAGAAGTAGCAGGCTAAACGCAAGGTTTTGTTGATATCACTTTATTTTGAGAAAGTTGAAAAAAAGGGCGGGAGGGAAAACCCGTAGTAGTGGTCCAATGGCTTCCCCGGATGAATGCACAGCTCCCCCGGACTGAACCATCTTCCCCCACTGGCGATCACCACTGTCACAAGTCTCCCTGCAACTTAGACTTTGCTTCTTGATTGGCACGCAGATCGAAAGCCGTCATAACGTTTCCAACAGTCTACGCCTGATCAGTGGCAACTAAATGGGTACCTTCACACAGAATACATACGTCGCCCTATGTGAATTTATGGAACACGCGAAATTAATGGATAGGCCTATTCTGTAGGCGTCTCCCTCGGCGCGCACCCCTTCTTCCTCCCCGTCTCTACCACTCTGTCATGCAAAACGTAAGTTGTCGGTTAAAATGTCAGCAAACATATCCCCCCTCCCCCAAACCCTGTCTTCGAACCAGATTCGTATCAAAACCATTCCGTAGATGGACCCCTGTCAGGCGTGTATCCATATAAGCTGTCAATGGTGTGATGTCATAGTTGCACACCGACAAATACATTTTTCAGTCTATTGATTTGACCTTGGATTGGATATAGGTTACTAGTTTATCAAAAGGGGATGTCTAGTTTATAAAATACCAATACCTATGGTACATTCCACCCGATACACGTAGAGAACACAGTTACTACTGTAAATCTAAAAGTTTTGTACCACAGTAAAAACTGGATCGTGCTATAATTCGGTAGCATGTGCTATTGGGATTACAGTATTAACTGAGGATATGTGTAATTCCAACAAATCCAGTTGTTTGGGATTGTTGGAATTGCAAATATCCTTAGTTCTTACTGTAAACTTAATAGTACATGCTACCGATTTATCAGATTTGTCAGCACGATCCAGTATTTACTGTGGTACAAAACCTTAAGATTTACAGTACCGTATAGTTACTGTAATCTCTGTGTGAATCGGCTGTACATTCACATTATGGATGCATCTAATTGTGCAGTCTAAAATTAGACGTAAATTTTAAAGAAAAACAAAACATTATTGATCAGTGTGCAACAATGACGTCACACCTGTTTGTTATAAGTTCACCTTTGTTACGAAAGGTGGCAACTTCAACTGTCAATATCTCAAACACTGTACAAAGGAATGAATGCAAATTTCACCAGAATGCTTAGATTTGACCTGGACGATTCTTGTAATACCGAACGCAATTCACTCATGGAATAGAAACATTGCTCAAATATATTTAATATTTCTCCCATAATCAAACCATTCTCCGTGTTAATTGCAGGAGAGCCTACAAGTTGTACTACATGCATCCTTAGCAGGGAATGTGTTCTTCACTTTAAACCAATTAGTTGAAGATCGCTTTTGGAATCGTTCTATGAAGGTTTCTGCTCAATCAAATAAATAAGAGTTGCTTTATATTATCATTCCCCAATTATGACGAATACCATTTTTTACTATAACTTAACATTTAAAAAAGATAACAATACTAATGAAATGCTTAGGTTATAGATATCAAGACAGTGAACGAGGAACAATTCTCATCGAAACAGTATATGTATTCAAATCTTGGGAACTTTTCAGACCAGAATACCTCATTTTAATAATATTGTTACTGATATATACTTTCTACACTGTATAAAACTGTATGTTCATCCATATCGTATTATTTACCCCATTTCACTATGGTAAAACACCCCTCTTCATAGCATCGCCATACCCCCCACTTTTTTTTTACTGTTCCTCGGGTCTTCCTCGAGTTTTTGCTGCCAGTGAAATTGTATTTGCTATATAAGTCTCAACGTACATTCTGTGACATAATTATTTATTTATTTATTTACATATCAAAACCAACTTATCCAAATCCTATATGGATGCAGGAGATGCTGTCTGGAGACCCATAGTCAGGTGTACTAGCAGCATCATAGTTTATCATTGTATATTCAGGCTTGTCCATAGCGCATAAAGTCGCTCATCACCTGGGACACCTACTTTGTAATTTAAAAAAAAACAAAAGGGATGAAGTATTTTCCCATTTCTAATAAGAGTTGACAGTTGCTTCAGTTTTGTCGTGGAGAACACTACAAAAGTGTTGGTTTGCAAAAAATCACATGATCATCGTATTTTTCGATTTCCAATTTTGACAAAAAGCCAAGACGCTGAATTTACAAAAAGTAGACATTTTTGATATAAAAGTTTCGACAATAACTCATCTTATGGACGCCCTTAGCATCTAACAAGCTATTTTATATAAATTCGAAAGACATTTATCATGATAAATAAAAACATCTTCACCTTCAGTTATCATAGTCGCCATTAATAGATATACTGTTTTCTTAAACTTAAAATACTTTTGTGACAGAATATGTTCCTTTCCATATACAACGCAATTACTGGTCACTGTGCGTCACGTTGTAGTGTAAGTACGATGGACTGTTGTGTGAGCGATAAAATGGTTAACATGAGCGTCAATTCAGCGAGAGAGGGAACCATGTCCCCCTTCCCACATTTGTAGTTCGAAGGTTATTTGCGGTATTAAATAGATCCCGATGCAAAGGATAAATATCTCCCACACAATGGTATAATAAACACAATTACAATACGCTACTTTGTTAATCCAAAGCTTTAAAAATCAGAAGATTTAATTTATTTGTTTATGTCTTAACGATTGTTCAGTAAATATCTTCCCGCCAATATTAGAAATCAAACAAAGTCCTGTCGTCAACAAAGAATGCCTCAGATTGCAATATCCGCAAGTCTATATGTGCCAAATATCAAAGCATTGTATAAAAAGTGTAACACAAAATTGATCAAAACTTCACCGCTATTAGCACTTACAAGGACTCTGGGAAATCGAGATCTAAAAGAAATATTTCTTGGCGCTTTTTCTGCAGATAATCGCCGATATTACGTCCTTCCGTGTATAAAATAAGTGGTTTAATCTTTTAGGGCAAGGCATCGCTAATAGAGATTGTCGAACATATGTGCTTTACTAACTCTCGAAGCAGGTCGGATGCACTGTCCAAGTGTCTTGAGTGAAAGCAGTTAACACCCACAGTGGTTTGTCAACTCAAAACATCAGTTGCTTATGAAATACTACAGAATAAGACGTAGACAATGTTGGCTCTCATTCAAGTGTTCATACAGAAACATGACTGACATGTCGTCGTTATCCTTTGGCCAAAAAAAGGTTGGAATCAAGCCTATATATGGGGCACCTGGACATTAGGGCCCTGGTTCAATGAACCAGCCAAACCGCCAATTGCTTTGATTCTGCCCACTTCCTTTCCCACTTTGCAAACCTATTTGAGACGTCTTTGAAAATCGAATATAAATAATAAGTATAAATGATGAATCTTGAATTACGTTCATAAGTCACCGTGACTGTTGAGCATATTTGTCTGTTTGTAACACATGGAAGTAATAGTTAAACATACTGTGTTACATAGCTACAGTATGCGTCCATTGAATTCTTCGCATACAAGACGTGCTGGGACGCTTAACGAAAGGCAATGCTTTTGTTAGATATCAATTGCTAACTTTGAGGCGTATTTCTTCTATCATTCTTTCCCTTCCACGTAGTCGTCAGTTGGAGAAATCATCCGTGTATACAAAGATGATACCGGTATCTCATAGAAGCTATTGTCTATTAACTTATCAAAGATCTGTCGAGAAAAAAAAAACAGACGGAAAATCTGTTATATCTACTTTGTAGCCGTCATTGTCTTCTTTATATTTTCTGGGTTTGATAACGTCACCTCGATATATCACCGTGATATTATAAGTACGAACATTTCTGCCATGCAGACAGAATAAAACGAGCAAGGATGTCAAGTAGTTTTTTAAATACTGTTTACTCTTGTAATCGGAAATAATTACCGTTTTAAAAGAATCCCTCAGATGGTGTATAGATGGTCGAAGGGACATGTTTTCACTCCAGCATTCAAATAAAAGTGTGTTTCTGTGAAACAATAATAAAGTAATTCGAAAGTCGAAAAAGTCATTCTACATTCTTCAGCAAATGTCTAACGTCATCTCCAAATACGGAGACGAAAGTATAGAGTATACCGGGACCATGAGGTAAGAGGTGGGGGTCGGGGAAGGAGACCAGATTTCGATAAATCGTGTCCAATTTGAATGATGCTGAACAGTTTAGGGAACCTTATCTCCTCACCATCAACTAATCCACTGCGGAGAGATATGACATTCTATCAGCTGTGGGTTTATTCCCTAAATCCGTTGATTAATATTTATGTAATTCGTCGACAAAAATTGTAGCAGCCAGTAAGTGATAACAGAAGTTTTGGAAATGATACAAAAAAAGTGTAAAACCAGGCAGACAAAGGAATGGTTGAATTCCTGGAAATACTAGACTAAGTATAGATTCGGCATTTGAAACTAATAATCCCTATAACGCTACCTTAACTGCAGATATCTCTCCGGCCATGGCGTCTTTGGCATGGGAATGACATCCCCTGGCTTGTATTCCTCATTAATTGGGAAAGGTTTATTACCTGAAAAGCAAACAAATACTGATATCATAACGTTATTGTAGTTGGACCTTTAATGTTTCTAAACTATAACTCTCACCTTACCTTTGTAAAATGTGTTGGCTTTAAGGAAATTGTTCCCCGGGTGTAAACTTAACACACTTCTACGAATGCAGACTATCAAATATATTACACAGAATTGAGAAGCCTATAGCCAATCAAAGATACACTTTAGTAGTAATGTAAAGTTACATTACACTGAATCCTTTAACAAAATTATGT
>JAIPMN010009876.1:0-23178 GCA_020650975.1 Apostichopus californicus
AGAGATGAAAGTTGGGTGGCAAAACTTTATACTCCAAAAAAGCAAGATGGAAGTAAATATAATTTAATCAGCTGCAATGCAGAAATTTCAGTTGCACTCTTTCCATTTCCCTTTGTTTGATCCTGAATCTAAAATAAATTACCCTTGTTCTTCTTACTCTAAAGATATACACTGCGATCATTTATAGCATGAAAGTAAACTTGCCATGCTATTTGCCTCATTCTTGAATTTCTCCTCGTATTTTCGGTCACGTCTCGAAGGTTTCCTTTGAGCGTTAAAGCTAGCGTCAACCAGGCCCGTCTGAACAGAGACCTGACTAAACTCATCTGTTGAGACCTATTTTTTGTTTCGATAGTCGTGAAGACCCCATCGGCTCACCCAATGACCCTCTTGCATTGAAATGACTCCGGGGCACCCGTGTATTCATTCAAACAGATAGTAGTAGACGCCGAGAGCCAATAAGTTGCTCGGGGGATCCCAAAATATTTGAGGAATATGCATGCCTTTGACAAGTTCCATCTCGGGGTAAAAAACGCATCTCTGATTTTGCCGGCTGTGGTATTTCCATTCTTTCTTCAGCAAATTGTAGACTTTCCTAACAAGAAAGATAGAGAGATATATTTGAAACGAGCTTTGTTGGATTTGTCAATTTTGAAAAAAATGAAACATCACTTCTGGGGCCATTGAGAAAGCTTGCAAACTGTTCCTAGATGAGAGAAATCTACGTCAATAGTCAATACAATAAAAACTTGCAACAATGTCCATATATTTAACAAACATATCATAGTTCAATTTCATGATAACTTAGTGCAAAACGACAATTGCTAATTATATCTAGAGAAAATTTCATAATTATACATCACTTCTGGGGCAATGAGAAAGAGTCAAACTATTCCTAGATGAGAGAAATCTACGTCGGTTTTATAAATACTTGCAACAATGTCCATATTTTTATTAAACACCACATAGTTCAAATTCATGATAAGTTAGTACAAAACGACAATGGCTATTATGACTAGAGAAAATTTCATAATTATAAATCACTTCTGGGGCAATGAGAAAGGGTGTGAACTGTTCCTAGATGAGAGAAATCTGCGTCGGTAGGCTATTATAAAAACTTGCAACAATGTCCATATTTTTAATAAACACATCATAGAACAATTTCATGGTAACTTAGTACAAAAGGACAATTGCTATTTTACCTACAGACAATTTCATAAATTATACATCCCTTTCAATTTATTGTCCTCTTATGGGATTAGGAGTTTGTAAATTACTCCATTTATTCCATTATTAGGTTTTCTAAAATCTGGTTAATATGGTTACGCTCAACGATTTCAGGCTATTTAATTTTCTATAGGTATATAGAGGTATATACACAACTTAATTCTTCCAAATAATACTCTAATGTGATGTATCGTGACGTCTAAAATCGGGTAAAAATGGTTACGCTCGACGATTTCGGCACTATTTACTTTGCAACACACCCTGTCCCAAAATGCTTCTCCCATTATGACATCATTTCCCAAGGTCAATTCAGCCTTTACACTGTGTCTCTGTTTTTTATACAACCCCAAAAGAAAAAGAAAAAAACAACAAAAGTTGCAGAATTAGTCAGACTAGTTCATTATCAGATCTGACATTGTGTGCTTTCTGTACAGTGGCGGAGCGTCCATACAGTCAAGGGGGGCGGATGCCCCCCCCACCTCCCCCGGAAAGACTCAAAAGGACTGCTGGCGCCCTTTTCAGCTCTTTACCACTGTTTACTTATTCGCGATTATTGACTTTTTTATTGCGCTCTCATCTACCTATTGATATTTGTCACATTTTGTTGGATGTAGTTTGGCGATGACACCTTTATATTTATTCTTCGTTTATCTGCAAATTAGCCAGGCCCGGAAAGGGTCATTTCCGGCGATCTAGGGAGTATCTTTACTCAAAAAATTTCTGTACGCTACGCGCCAACCTGTGGTGGCGCTCCGCTTGGATAGTGTCAAAAGCGCCCCTACAGACCATTCTCGCCCCTCCTGACCAATACCGCTATCTTCGCCACTGTTTCTGTACAGTGCGCAGTACATGTTCCCTAATATATTGGATGTATATAACTCACCTTTCACAATTGAGGCGGGAAGAAAACTTCTTTTCAATGACAGATTTCTTATAGTGAGAGCTGTATATCACTACTATAGCATCCATCTATAGTACAAACAAATAAAAATGACAAAATTAAAAATTATCTTCAATCATAATTAGAAACAAAATGGGTATCGTGCAGTGTGGTCTTATGCCCGGGTATTTTCAAATGTCTTTGCCTCGTGAACCCAATTTTCACCTCCTTTCTCTTTAATAGCCACCCTCCAGTGGGAGCTAGATGTTGTATGTGGCCCCAGGGGAATGAATCTACAGAAAGGAGGTATCCCCGTCTACCTACCCCCCCCCACATAGACGGTTGTTACACAAGATTACCGAGGGCTGCCCTTGATATTAGTTGGAAACAGAAGATACCCAACACACAGCTTTATGGCGATCTTCCAAAGGTGTCCATGAAAACTTAGAGCAGCTGGTCACTACCACCGACACCCAGAAGCAGCAGCCAACAAGTTCATTCTCTGGGAGCCAAAACATGGTACCCCTGGTGCAAGGCATAACACCTTCCTGCATTTCCTACTAGAGGACAGTGGGGCTGAAAGTACGTCTGAGCTAGCAATTGCTAACACCCTTATGGAAGACAGAAATGACTGGAAATCTGGATGCCAGGTTATTGTCCGGCCAACTTTTCCTACCCCTCATGATGATAACGATCGACCGAGGTCAAACTGATGATACCCACCCCCCCCCACCAGCCCCGCCCCCCCAGCCATTATAATTCTTGCAAATGTATCAGACAATATTTATTGAAGCAAACATGTTGTCAATGATATAACAGTGAATAAATATGCACTGGGAAGAACTGCCCTTACCAAACATGATGGCTTATTTAGGCTTCTGAATGCCTTCAGTAAGGCTTCTGAATACTTAAATAAGGATGTGAAGCCTTAAACTAAAGCTTCATGACTATTTTAATTTGAAGCCTAACAAGCATTCAGAATAAGTATTCATGAATCCGAAGCCTTATTTTCTCACTTCTGTGAAGCCTAACAAGCAGTCAAATAAGGATTCATGAATTTGAAGCTCTATTTTGACATTTCTGTGAAGCCTTACAAGTCCTAGTAATCAGATGATGTCATCATACATGTTCCGAGAAATGGAAGACACGTACGCCCTTGTTTTTTTCGTTATTGGGTATAGAGTGAAAATGCTGAGTAATGTGATGTTGACAAGACATTTCTAAGGTAGCACAAGATGAAGAGATATATACGGGTAAAGGGTTCAAGTTATAAGAGATGGTAGTTAGGTACAGGTTAAAGTGATATGTTATAAGTTATATAGAGATGAGGTAGGCCTACATACACAAGCTATTGCTGTCCTTCTTGCATTCTTGGCCCTATGTCAAGACACATATTTCATCAAGGGCGCCAGCCCCCCCAGTGAAAAATATGGGGGGGCGGAAGTATCATTCCGCCCCCCCCCCCGCTTCGCAAGTCAGAAAACCCCTTTTTCATTTCCAAATGAGAAAAAAATCTCATGTGGAGCACCAAATTGCATCTTAAGGCCAGGTGAAAATGCAAAATTATTTACAAAATGGAGTGGGTGTTGAAGTGTGCTATATTGCACCAAATTGCATCTGAGGCCACCTGGAAATGCATAAAAATCCCCTCCCCCTGGCCAGCTATCAGTTTTCAGCCCCCCCACTCAAAAGTACCTTCCTAAGTATGCCACTGTATTTCATGCATAAATGTTTCTTTCTTCCTTTATCAGAACGGTGAACTTTAAAGAAAAAAAACATAGACACTTACAGCGTGACTACTTTTGGTGATGACCTTTTGGTATAGCATGGATGGATGCCTTAGTTGGATAGAAAAGTGTAACACCAGGGCTTGATATTTGTTTGTCAGTATAATTAGTCTGTAGTTGAGTTTGATCGGCGCACATTGTTGTGCCACAAAAAGCTTGTACAAATACAAAGAGAGGTGTGGCCGGACTGAAGCATATTGTAGTACCTGATTATCAACCACAAAGTATTCACAAACTCAGGGCTTGAATATTGGGCTACAGTATTTGCCAGTTAGACAAAGAAAAAAGGCACTGGCAAATTTTCTGCCAGTGGCCATGCATTGCTAAAACTGAAACATATACATACGATTTAAGTAGGATAAAAGTGGTCAAAGAATTACGCAGTCCTGTATCATTACTGCTCTTTATCGGCTAATACATGATCTCGTCTTAAAGGGTGTGAAGACTCGCGCAAAAAGAAACGTCTAATGCCGGTAATCTGACCTAGTTTCAAATGAGGTGTAACAGAAGTGTTAGACACCAACATCCATCCCAGAAAATACACACACAGCTTGCTACCGTCGGTAATTAGACACTAGTGTACAGTCAGTACATACAGCTGCGGTCAATACCCACAGCACAGTGTACAAACGATACAGCGATGGACATCTCAGGTCCAGCTAAAGATAACAAGGTATCACGTTTCATTACTGTCTGCATTTTGTAGCGTCAAGAAGAAAACTTCACTTGCAAGCAACGGAAAGTTAACTTTTTCAGATGGCGGCACGCGGTTTGGGGCGAGTCTTCAATGCCTTTAAAGTTGTACGGTAAAAATTTTGGTGAAATGCCAGTGAGAACTAATTGGTTTTAGCCAGTAGATGCTTTTATGTACTGGCATCTGTACAGTTAATTTAGCAGGTGGCTAAAAATTGGAAATTCTACTAGGCCTGATAATATATATTTTTGTAATTATCAAAACTGTGCTATTTGTATCGTATTTAACATGCATGCTGAGTGCCAGGGCTGCGTAGCATCACGCATACAGGCTGAAGCAGTTCCACACGACCGTCAGTGCAGGTGCGCCGAGAGATATTCTCTGTATTGTACGTTTCATATTGACCTTCACGACCTTGCTGTACGTAGTGGGTTTGGCTGCAGCTTTTTCTCTTTCCACATTGTGTCCATCTAAGATTAGAGCTCTCATTGGAGTAATATATCACTCTGAATGGTTTAAAGGCATTGAAGACTCGCCCCAAACCGCTTGACGCGCTCTGCAAAAGTTAACTTTCCGTTGCTTGCAAGTGAAGTTTTCTTCTTGTCGCTACAAAATACAGACAGTAATAAAACATGATACCTTGTTATCTTTTATCTCTAGACCTGAGATATCCATCGCTGCTATGTACTCTGTGTTGTGGGTATTGACCGTAGCTGTATGTATTGACCGTACACTAGTTTCTAATTACCAACGGTAGCAAGCTGTGTTTTCTGGGATCGATGGTGGTGTCTAACACTTCTGTTACACCTCATTCGAAACTAGGTCAGATTACCAGCATGAGACGTTTCTTTGTGCGCGAGTCTTCACACCCTTTAAGCCTTTAAGCCTAAAAAACATCACCATTTTTTTTTTTGCCAGTATAAGAGGGCCGTACAGTAATATGATGGAAATCATGATATTTGACCACTGCAGAAAAATGTATATCTTTTACTGTTGGTAAAGTCCACTTTTGCTTGGACTGTTTTTCTTTTTATCTTTTATTTACCTACCTTGTTTAACTGTTTAACACGTATATGATATTGAGGTATATAAGTGCAAGCAAGTCCACAAACCTCTAAGGAGAAATATTGTTTACGTGCTACTGCACGATTGCGCAATTGCGTTTTTTCGATCTGCGTGTTTCGAAACACTGAAAACCTCCCGATAAGAAGCCTTGATTGAATAAACACATTGATTGTTTTTTAAGTAAACTAAAGTTGTGTGTTTGACTATTTAATCTAGTCTGGAGTCCATTTGTGCTTCTTTTATGGCTACGAAGTTCAGTTGACTATAGTCGTTTTGTGGCTATAAATCACATCTCTGCGTTCGTCTCTGCCAATAGGTTATGGGCCCAGTCTCAACCGTGTTAACGTGAGTACGTAGCGCAACATACTTGAACTAGTGTGACGGTTAACAATTGCTGTGTGCTATTGAAGTGGTTTCACTGAACTACTCCCTATGTGAGTGAAGACGTCGTCAGATGAGAAATTTTTTATTGTAGTTGCGTTCAATGGGTCGAATTATGCGACTTGGAAGGTGCAGTGTAGAATGACCTTAATGAAGGATGGACTTTGGAATATTGTTAATGGTTATGAAAAAGGACCCCCCCCCCACCCGAGAGTGATGCTGTTAAACTTGCCAGCTTTACATGTGCCAGGAAGAATCGTGCATTGGCAATTATAGTTCTGTCCACAAAGTGCCATTCTGCGTTGGTCTCTGCCAACATTTACTGTATGAACAGAAATATTTGTAGCTTACAGTACTGTTGTATAAACAAAACGATTTAAATCATCAAACCTTTCAACTCTCTTTATTCTGTACATGATCCTCACTGTAAATGTCAACATTGCGTTCAAGGATCTATTAATAAATCAGGAACTTTTTCATTGCATAAGCTGCCTGTGAGGGTGTCGCAATCAGCCTCATAAAGAACAAAGTTCATCGGGACTGTGTTAGGTATTGTATATGCCCACGAGAAAAAGAAACTGTGTTACGGGTGAACAGACAGGTTGTTAGAGTCATTATTAATTGTTATCTTATACACTGGCTCGTATGTAACAATACAGACTTAGGTGATTATTGACAATTAAGAAAAACCTGGGCAGAATTCCAGAGTTTAAAACTTGGTATTTTATCAAGTTTTATGCTGATGCATGGTGCAACAATCTCAGAAGGAAAAAAAAAAAAAAAAAACCTTCAAATACAATGACATTGCAGTTAAATCGTGAGAATAACGACAAGAAGCTTAGTAGCTAGGCCTATATTGTTGTCATCGTTGACACAGTCTAGGTTTTGCCTGTTATGCTTTTTCAAGCAAGATATATATATATGTGGAAATGAACCAAACTAACAGTTCTTTTATTAGAATATTTCAAAAAGTTTGTGCCGTTCATCATAGGACAGACGGAGTTCGCAGACGGAGGTGAAAATTGAAAAGAGCTCTAATTTATTCACCTGTATTGTTGGTGTGCATTTTATACTCTTTCAAGACCCAAACAATTACCCTTAGCCTGATGGTAATCCTAACGAGCATATATATGCCTTATGGTTAAAATATGAAGCCTAAACAAGAGTGTTCACTCTGTTCTAACTATAATGTATTTCACACACAAAGCCAGACCACCCAATAGCATACAATATAAAAGCTCCAACAGAAGTTGCATGGCTAAACTTTGTTGTTCACCTAACTTTGGGCGGCTGCCATGAAAGAACAAAGTCCACAGAGGTGTGCGAGTCACTGTGTTTAACACACTGTAACTTATTTTGATTGCTTTCTTATGATTTTGGAATACCCTGTTGAGGTATTGACTATGTCTGTGATAATAGGTTTTGACTGTAGTCTGTGATAATCTAGCATGGGTTTATCTGATACAATGTACTTTTGATTATTGCATGAATGCAGGGATGTGCCCAGGATTTCCTGAGTGCCGGGTATACTGATCGCCGTCCTGGGGGAAGGGTCTAAGAGGGAGGGGGTGTCCCCCTCCCCTTTAGAGAAATTTTTCGATTTCTGAAGGTGCTCAGATGCCAAATGCTGGCACTTGTGTAGCTTTTTAAGCACAATACACTAGTTTTGCTAACAATTTACATTTTTTAATTTTTTTTAGTGAAATATATTACGTACCTGGTAAAAGTTATTAGTTTGTTTCAAAGAGATTTTACAAGGGACCGATTGAGAGCCGTAAGTAATGTTTCTCGCATGCATAACTGATTCATTATCAGTCTGTATGATTTTGGCATAGGCTAGGCCCAATTTATGTTGGATATATAATTGTTAGAAATGTCGGGATTTTAGATGAAAATAGTGCTGGGCGGGATTCACGATTTTTAAGACAGTGCTAGGCGGTAATTTTCAGTGCTGGGCGGGGCCGCCCAGCGTGGGCACATCCCTGTGAATGTAGACCACATACAGTACTGTACAAACTGTATCACTGTTGAGGTGTTGACTATTACAATATAAAACAACATTGTCTTGAGTACCAAAAAGCCAAAGCTAGCTTGCTACGGACGGATAGCTTGAATGCAGTATTGACTTAAAACTTACAATGAATACACTATGTTAAGATTCGCATGACAAGTTGCTAATTATACTGCAAAATGGGTAATTGGAAAGGTCACATTGTAGAAAACTCACTGCCTCACAGTGACTATATACGGCAGCAAAGAATTCATTTTATCTTTCAGCATATCCGGGTTAAAAATTCAATGGAACAGGATATGGACAATGGGAACAGGTGATGTTAATTCCGTTCTTAAAGGCATTGAAGACTCGCCCCATACCGGGTGCTGCCCACTCAAAAAGTTAACTTGCCTTTGCTTGCAAGTGAAAGTTTTTTTCTTGTTGCTATTAAAAGCAGAGTGTAACGAAACTTGATACCTTGTTATCTTTTATCTGGACCTGAGATCAGGGAGTTCCATAACAACTCCCTGCTGAGATGTCCATCGCTGCTATGTACACTGTGTTGTGGGTATTGACCGTAGCTGCATGTATTGACTGTACACTAACTGTCTAATTACCGACGGTACCAAGCTGTGTGTGTATTTTTGGGGATCGATGGTGGTGTCTAACACTTCTGTTACACCTCATTCGTAACTAAGTCACATTCAAAAATCCGCCCTTTAGTAAGACTGCCGTTCATTTTTCGCCACTGGCGACTTCTGCACCTTTCAAGGTTATTAGTCTGGAACATTAGCCTGTGTGTTATGTAATCAATTCGGCAAGCCTAGCAAAGGAAACGAGCATGGAAAAGTAACTTCCTCAGCTCACACAGTTTCCCCGATCTACTGCGAGAGCCTATTGAAATGCCCGAGGCAGGTAAACTGTTATGGCAGTGGTATTAAAGGGCGCATTTTCAAATGAGATTTAACCGGCATCAGACGTTTCTTTGTGTGCAAGTCTTCACTCCCTTTGACTGTTTTCCATTCAGCTGGACCATTGTGGGCCAATACCCTCCCCCCTCCCCCCCCCCCAACTCCTTCCTCATACCACTGTTTTCCTCACTCCCCTCCCCTTTTCCTAAAACAGTATAAAATTATCCAAATTTTTTAATCAATTCTAGAAAAAAATCAATTCTAACCTCGTCAAACAGACCCATCGTGCTCTTGTCCATCAACACAGATCTGCATCCTTCAGAATTTAGATGCATCTTTACTCTCTTTGCTAGGGCTGCATCTTGTTCGTGGAATGTTATTCCTACCAGGCCTGAAATATCAAGTGAGAGAGACAGAGCCAACATTATTTTTTATCAGCAAAGAAGTTTTATTATTTGCATGTTTTCAAGTTTTAGATTTTTTTGTTTTGTTTTTTGGGGGCAGTGCTGTTTGGCCAGAATGTATTGAACATAGCAGATGTGGCATGTATGATTTTGAAAATCAAATTTTTGTAACAAATTGCAAAAAAGTCTGGACCCTGATGCTATCAATTTGTAATATCTTTGCAATAGGAACTACTAAGGATGGGGGTGGGAGAGGTCTGGGAGGGGGAGATGGAGGGGAGGGGAATCGATATAGAGATTGGGGAGAGAGAGAGAGGAGAGGATAGGGAGGTTCAGGGATGGGGAGGGAGAGAACACAGCAGGTAAAGCACATATGATGTAAAATTAATTTGTAACTTTTTAAATTGTAATTAAATTGTAACTTTTAACACAATTTTAATTATTGAGGATGAGGAGGGGATAGGATGGGGAAGGGAGAGGTTATGCAGTAGGATATAGGCTAGGATATAGGGGAGAACAGCAAGAGAGAATCTGAGGAAAAGAAGGAGGTGGGAGTGGGAAGGGGTGGGGGAGAGAGAGTAAATTTGGATAGAGGGAGGAGAGGAGAGAAGGGAATTACCAAAGGGATGGAGAGATTGGGAGTGGAGAAGACAAACCAAACGGTGATAAATCGGCCAGACATTTAGGAACACACTGCAGTATAAAAGAAACCAAGGAAATAAAGAACTAGATTGCTCCAAAAACAAAAAAGAAAATGTACTTACAATTTGATTCTTTAATTCCCCTCAGAGCTGCAGCAGACCCAGTCTGTGTTAATCTCACAAATTCTTGGTCTGCTTCAAAGAACTGTTCAGTATCAATCCTCGTGGCCTGGGACATATTGTCGTCCGATTCTGAAGTCGCGTAACTCCTGCCTTGCGAATCTTGCCGTCGCCATCCATTATTCAGCCCTCTCTTGCGGCGGCTTCTTTCCCGACCTGGCAACAGGTTACCTTCCGGCAGGTACGACGCCCTGCTCATCGGACCGTGTTGGAATGTTAGATCTCGTGGCCCTGGTTTGTCTCTTCTGGAGGTCCGGGCTGAATTGGCAGCTGTTTGGAAGTCTTCTCGATACATGCTCATATCACTCTCTACAGGGACAAAGAATACGTAATATACAGACCGTAGTACATTTCGCATGCACAACATTTCACTGACAGAGTGCTTTGTATAGCATATATGCACTGATTTATTGTTTTTAATTTTTATTTAATAAATATAAATACAAAATAAATACAAAATTAAAAAAAAAATACAAATATTATAAATACCAAAAATACAAAATAAATACAAAATTCTTCAAAACAATGAAAAAAATTTGAGAAATGGGCAGAATGTAAAAGGATCTTTACTCTTGAGGAGATAAATCGTTGAAAAAATTCAGCATCGTTCGGCCTAAACCACATCCTCTTAGCATAACTGGATGCTAAAGATATGATTGTTTTGTCAAATATGGTCATGCTTTGTGAATGTATCTGGCAACAGCTAATTGAATAACATCGTCATGGCAATTGAGGTTTTTTTTTTTTTGTGCTATTTCATTAATGAATTCTAGGAGCATTTCTACAAAGTGGTGCATTTTCATGGAATTCTAAGACAGAGCAAATGTGTAGAGCTAAGATAGATAACTTTCAAATGTATCACATTTCAAGTCTAAATAAGCAATATACATTAAAAAAAAAGAAAAGTAAAATATTTGAACCACTGCCATGATGGTATAAACAGATCACATACTTTGATCCACTTCCTAAAGTGATAGAGTGTTTAGTCAGTCAAAAGTAGTTTACATTCAGTCACACAAATTTTATGTTATAGGAACGAGATACTGAGATGAGAATTTTCCACTTAAAACTCTAATGGTGGTTAATTAAATGTCACGAAAAATTGGAAACCATTACTGGGAATGGGGCGGTGGTCATAGACCAATCGAACCTCTTTTGATAAAAATGACAGAATCAGAGATGCCAACCTCTTGACACAAAAAAACAAACTGAATATCCTAAAAAATCAGATTTTGGAGAGAAAAATCAGATTTTCACAAAAACTCGACACTACCACTGGCCCGTTGGTCCCGGGCCAGTAAAATGTCCGAAAAATGTTTTACTGGTAAGAACGGGCAAGTAAAATGTTTGCTTTTTCATTAACATTTAATGAGAAAATTGTAAAGCGGCCGATTCCGCGTATTTCCCGCCCATGTAGGCTCGTTGTTCAACGTGTTTGTCCGGGTTTGGGGGTTACTTGTACATGTTTCTATGCGATTCCGCTTTCTTTAATTTTTTTTTTTTGAGAGACGAAAAATCGTATTTTCAAGAGGCAATATCGTATTATCGTATTTCACTTGTTTTACTTATAAATACGATAAAATCGTACTGGTTGGCATCTCTGGGTGGTCATAGACCAATCAAGCATCTTTTGATAAAAATGACAGAATGGGCTAAAAGCTATTAAAGACAGACGACTCACCAACCCTCAGGTACAGCTGAGCCAGATCGGGGAGCAGATCCATATCGTTTCGTGATGATGGATGGAAATCGTCTCTATCTCTCTGTGGAGCGGTCGGTTCGTGATCGACGTTGTTCCTTCCCAACAGCTCTCTCAGACCATCACTATAGCCACACGCTCCCTGAGAGCTATCAAAGCTTAATGGACCACTTTGATCGAGGGGGAGTGACGGGGACAACCGGCTTCCTGCAACTCCACCATTTCTCGGTTGGTGGAATGGCTGATTTCCTTAGTAACAGACAATGAAGACGAGATTTAAAAAAGTCACAATTAAAAGCCCAGACCTTGAAGACCTGTGCACAGGCAATTATGGTTTCGAACAAATTTACCACAAAAAGGCTCAAGTGCACTAATTAGCTGTAGAAGAGGTCATTAAGACCAGGACCCTGGGGGAGCTAGAGGTCATAAAGACCAAGGCCCAGGACCCAGGGGGAGCTAGAGGTCATTAAATCAGACCAAGGCCTAGGACCCAGGATCTTCAATGAGAACAGAGCTTCCAGACCCACCAGACACCCCACCAGACACCCCACCAGACACCCCACCAGACACCCCACCCCTCAAAGTCAATGCTAGTTCATTACGTTGTGTCCTTGGGCAAGATGCTTTATCTCGCTTGCCTCTCTCCACCCAGGGGTTAAATGGGTACCTGTGAGGTAACTTGTCATTGGGCGCAGTATATAAATGCTCCCGACTGGAGGGATTGTCTCTGGGACAGGTTATTATTGACCAGGGGTAATATAACGTATATAAAGCACTTTGAAACCTATCGCTGGTATAAAGCGCTATGTAAATATCAAATATTAGAATACATATGCAAAGGTACCTTGGACTACGGTATCAGGGAGCAGATGCATATCGTCTCGTGATGCCGGATGGGCAGCTTCGTCTCTATTTCTCTGTGGAGTGGTCGGTTCGTGATCGACGCTGTTCCCCCCAGACAGATCTCGCAAAGCTTCACAGTAGCCACATGCTCCCTGAGGGCAATCCAGGTTTAATGCACAGCTGGTATTGAGGCGCGGTCCGACGTTGTAGCCTCCTGACGGTACCACAGTGTCAGCGGAGGAACCACGACCCGATGAACCACTACCCGATGAACCACTATCCGATGAACCACTATCTGACGTGTTCCTTCCAGAAAGAGAGTAACGGCTATAGCCAGGCATTCCCTGAGAGCCAATCAGCTGGGTACCACCTGAATCACGAACAGAGGATGGCTGTGACGGGCTCATGACCCAAGAGATTACATACCATGATGCTTGGGCAGCTGTGGGACATGCGTTATGCGTTTACATGGAATGACAAACCTTATAACAATGACAAGATAAATTTATGCCAAAGTGGGTGGATATCAATAGCTATGTATTTCAGCCAGTCTTCATTTAATCACTTTTTTCTCCTTTCTTGTTGATTTGGGCAGGGGGAGGGGGGAAGGGGAGAAAGGGGGCTTTTTCGTTTTCATAATAACTTGAAAAACTTTTAATTTGAATCATAACTATGAATAAGAGTGGTTTGACAAGGTACATTGCTTGTAAACCTTGCGTGCATGAGTTTAAATATCATTATATCAAATTCATCCCCCCCCCCGCCACCATTATATTCCTGCACCCTCCCCCTCCCAACAGTGCACTACAACAAGGATAAAACTGACAGGAGGAAAAGTAGCCTACCATACGATTCTTGGAAAGGTCCCTGTCCTTTATTTTGTGTCTGCGCTGAAGAAAATTGGAAAGGCAAAGCCTGATTGGAAGCAAGTGGTCCATAGCTTTGAGATTGCTCATTCCTCGACGACCTGAGAGATGAACCTCTTATATCGGACATTTCCTGATAGCCATTCTCGTGCGATGTAGGCCATGGAGACAATGGATGTGGACCGCCTGCATCACCCCTCGCTGGCAGAAGCAATCGGCCTTCTGCAGGGGTTAGGAACAGTTTTATGATGATGGGGCAATTTCTGTGATATCTATTTACGTTAGTATACGTTATAAATGCACGATTTCTTCCAAACTTACTCCATGCAGAGGAGCTACTTTAGGTGGTGCATGCGTTAAGAAATTTTATCCGCCAAACTTCACCCTTCAGCCACTAAAGTTGGAACCCTCCATTGACCCGGCCACTACAAAGCAAGCCAATAATACAGCAACTTGCTTTTACCGTTCATTTTTGCGGTGTTTTTTTCCTGGCAGCAATTTCATGTGAGTAATGAGACATACTCTTGCCTGCACATATGAAAATATGAAAATATTTGCAAGTTTTGGGCCAAATTTAAACTGAAAAGAAAGACAAAAACTGAGAGCATATCAAGAGGGACTGCTGCAAAAATCCTCAAGAAGCCATGTTGAATTTAAATAATTTATCCACTTTTTTTTTTTTTATTTATAAATTATTCAAATCACCCAAAATCACACTTTCTTGATTAATACTTTATAAAAACAACTGATCACAAACAATCAACACCCCGCACTTGTCCTTGGCAATCTATATTGTAGTGTAAACATGTTCTTTGAGATTAGGCTGGCTTTCGGTATCTAGTCTTTACACTGTTTATTCCTTCTAAGTTCTGAGTTAATTGTGCAGTGCATCTGAGGACTAACTGATCATTCTAATGGTCTGTGTGTTTAGTAGTTCTGTAGGCGGAGTAGTCCAGCCATATTAAAGGCATTGAAGACTCGTCCCAAACCGTGTGCGGCCATCTGAAAAAGTTAACTTTCTGTTGCTTGCAAGTGACGTTTTGTTCATGCCGCTACAAGATGCAGACAGTGATGAAACGTGATACCTTCTTTAGCTGGACCTGAGATGTCCATCGCTGTATCGTTTGTACACTGTGCTGTGGGTATTGACCGCAGCTGTATGTACTGACTGAACACTAGTGTCTAATTACCGACGATAGCAAGCTGTGTGTGTATTTTCTGGGATCGATGGTGGTGTCTAACACTTATGTTTCACCTCATTCGAAACTAGGTCAGATTACCGGCATTAGCTTTTCTTTTTGCGCGAGTCTTCACACCCTTTAATTGATGAGCCACAGGTGTTAATGGTGCAATTCTCAAAAACCCATAAAATGGTATCTATATAAACACAATCTGACCTGATAGCAGTACTGTTTTCAGTTAAAAACAGTTCACAGATTCAAGCAAAACTGCCTAGCTGAGCTTCTAATCTATGTGTCTATATGCAGTGGCGGAGCGTCCATACAGTCAGGGGGGGCGGATGCCCCCCCTGACGGACTCAAATGGACTGCGGGCGCCCTTTTCAGCTTTTTACCACTTTTTACTTATTCGCGATTGACTTTTTATTGCGCTCTCATCTACCTACTGACATTTGTCACATTTTGTTGGTGTAATTTTCTGACAAGATGCTCTAACGGCGGTCTTTAATTTAATGGAGATGACAAATGGCGATGACACCTATTTATTCTTTGTTTATCTGCAAATTAGCATGGCCCGGAAAGGGTCATTTCCGGCGATCTAGGGAGTATCTTTACTCAAAAAATGTCTGTACGCTCCGCGCCAACCTGTGGTGGCGCTCCGCTTAGATAGTGTCGAAAAGCGGCCCTACAGACCATTCTCGCCCCCCTCCCCCACCAATACCCCTAGCTCCGCCACTGTCTATATGTGTCTTCTTCCATTCCATGATACCAACACCCCTAACATAGCAATGGACCAGCCCTATCCTAGCTCACACCTCCAACTGATTTAGAGTTTCAGCATAGAGACCATGCAATTACATCATCAAGGTCATAGGTTATCTCTGCCCATACACCCAGTTCAAGCATCATATTATCAGGGCGTTGTTCCATAACAACTCCTTGATATTATCCAGTAACTGACTTCTTAGCCAGCTTTATCAGAGAGCACAATATATTTATTGCACCGGCATAAAGAGTTCTTGTCCTTACTATACATATAATCTTTCTCCATCAACTTTTGGAACATTATAAGTTAATTAGTTAGAAGGAAAGAAAGGCAGTGATGATGGATGCAGAAAGGCCCTCCTGATTGCTTTTTTTTTTAATTTATTAATTTTTTTTTTTTTTTTTTTTAGCCTTTGAAGTTATAAGATCCTGCTAGGATCGAAACGTCAGGCCAACTTACTTTTACACATTCTCTTACATAGGCTCTCTAGTGGATGAGCAGTTTGCTAACAGTTTTATTTTATTTTGCTTTAAAGTGTCACTCACTGTAACTCAAAATGATGCATGATTAATATATATGCAAGTTACCATAGCTTGGCATCCCACTGCTATTTACATACATGTAAGCTTGGTTTATAAGCTAATTAGTTTTACCGTATAATACGTCCTTTCATTCGCAAAGGCCCAATAAAGTTTGCAGCTTACCACGATGCATATCCACCAAAAGGCAAGCAATATCTTTTCTCTGCATTTGAAAGTACAGCAAGTACCACAGCAATTAGCTATATCAACTTCTCTTCCCCTCTGCTGTCTAATATAAACTTGCCAAACTTCCCATGTTGGGCTACGCCTGCCGATCGGATCTCTCGTAGATTTTCCGTAATAATCCTGTCGTGGGCAGGGAAAAATAATTTAACAAAAATGGTCAATCTGAGATAAGATCGCCTCTCGATCCTATCATCCTCGTCAGGAGTGAATAATGGATAGGATGATCATGCAGAGTTTTGAATTTGAATTTGATGAAATTTTCAATTACTTTTTTAAGTCTATCTACAATAAACTTGCAAAACAGTATTGGTCATTATAAGTAAATGTTGCTTGACCATAGGCCCGTTTCATTTCACATACTGTACTGAATAGACAACGAATGATGTCATTATTAATTGTGAAACATTCCAACTTACTTTGCTATTGTGCATCATACAAACATTGTTCTGAATTAAAACATATATGTCATTTGAATCTCTGGTTTCTTTTACAAATTCAGTTATGCATAATGTTTATTGTTTATTGTTAAGGGAAGTCGTCAGACAACAATATTAATAAAAATAAAAATACTAAAAACAATGATAATAAAACAAAAATAATAACAACAATCATCATCATCATCACCATCACCACGACAACCACGATCACCATCATCATCAGTATATGCAATTAAATCTCCCATTTTAGCACGGTCCCCCTCCCCTCCCCCTCCCCCCCCCGCCCTCCCCCTCATTGTTCTGGTTAAATGCCCTCTTCCTCGAAAGCTACCACTCTCAAGGTTTACAAGTACAGTATAATAAGGCCAGCTACAAGTACATTATATATAATTATATAAAAATTGCTATTTATGAAAAACCCCCCAAAAAAAGGAAAATATTAAACCGTCATCACAGCGTTATCTAGTCGCAATGTGTACCTATAGATACACTGCAATCCACATGGGGAACTTTGAACGTGAAAACATAATCACCTAAACTGAACTTTGAACCTGGTACTGAAATTGTCGATCAGCAGAACTTAAAACGTGAAGTGAAGAAATATTAAGAGTACTTTGCCCCATCTGCACATCTACAACTGACAATGTTGACATATATCAAATTAACTTTGTACAATATTTAAATAGAAAAGCTAAAAAACACATACTCACATCAAGATCAATTGTACTACAACACAAAAGGATTGTACCCAAATTCCTCCAAGATCCAATAAAATTAAACTCATTATCTAGTCGCTTGCCCAATTCCTCAAGAAATTCTTCTGTGACTTCTCCAGTCCCTTGTACTGGACTCCATTGCGGATCCCCACTGATGTCCCCTATGCCGGCCATCTTGTAACTACTGTACTATACACTAATTGCCCCTCAACTTGGAATGACTGTGAAATTTTCGTAGCATTGGTCGCACCACACGGCACGTACTGTACGGTAGAGTCGTATGCATGAGATGCACGTTATAGTACTACAGAAGCACCTACTGTACTTCAATGTTAACAGTGTGTTAACAGTGCATTAACAGTGCATTAACTCACAAATTGTATGCATAAGATGCACGTTATAGTACTACAGTTTGTACCTACGTCAATGTTAACAGTGTGTTAACAGTGCATTAACAGTGCATTAACTCACAAGTTGCATGCATAAGATGCACGTTATAGTACTTATAGAAGCACCTACGCCAATGTTAACAGTGCATTAACAGTGCATTAACAGTGCATTAACTCACAAATTGCATGCATAAGATGCACGTTATAGTACTACAGAAGCACCTACGTCAATGTTAACACTGAGTACTACATTAACAGTGAATATTAACTCACAAATCGTTGCATGGAATGTTCCTGCAGGGTTGAGAAAAGAAGTTAAACATATTAAGTTTGATTTAAAAGTAAGAAAATTTTGTTTTGGTTTATTTATTTATTCTTTTTTCTTCTTTGAGATGAGGTAATTTTCACTCAACAGGGTGGAATAATATTTTTCATGTCTATCCACTATTGTCTGCCACCCAGATACCCTTCTAAAGCAGAGAAAACATAGGTCTGCAGTAAAAAAGTGCCTTAGAAGGGTAACAATTTTAAATAACCTTTTCAACTTCTGCTAATTGCATCAAAGGTGAACAAATGTAAGGTTGGAAACTTTAAGGTTGGAAACATTTTACTAATTAATATTAAAATTCTGTGTAAAGAAAAGTAAGCAAACGTGAAGTATTGCCTGCAGGGCTTCAACTGTTTCCGCCTACAAGTGCTATATATATTTTAAAGTGACCTAATCAGCCATGACTATTAAAAATGGTTTTTCTGTTTACTATGCAAACAAACATTCTAAATAGTAATCTACACACAGTACAGTACTTTGTACTGTACTGTACTGTAAGTATGCTGTACTGTGCTGTACTGTACTATCAGTACTGTAAGTATGTGCTGTACACACAAATTCAGTAAGAAATAGTCAAGTACAATGAAACATAGGTTTGATATAACATAAGGTGACCAGACGTCCCCGATTTTCGGGGACAGTCCCCGATTACAGTGTGCTGTCCCCAATGAACAAGTGTCCCCGAAAATGTCCCCGATTCGTCAAAATGTTTAGGAATTTCGAAAATAACCCACATTATTAGTAAAATAATTGCAAAAACAAAGTTTAGTCAAGTGCACAGTCGCAGAACGGAACTAACCAGTATTTCAGGTGGGCCAGTGTAAAGTGGAATATGCTTTCGTAAAGTAAGTAAATTTCATCTAAGGAAAGCTACATTTTGGAAAATAAAATTGATTTAAAAAGTGCTTCTAAGTATCACCATTTTACATCTAAGCACCTTAGGCACTTGAAAATTTTCAAGGGACACCGACTCCCCTTAGACCCCTCCCCCATATCAGTCACGCAACAAATGTCCCTGATTCCAGTCAGGCAAATATGGTCACCTTAATATAACATGACAATTATCGACAGTAATAACATATTTATCAATTTCACAATTGTAGCCACTTAAACAAAAATCTACAATTGGCTAAAAATCTTGTCCTACTTTCCACACATCAGTTAGACTGTTTTGATTTGGATATTAATGTTCTTAATGTAGGCCACTGGCAGAGAGTTGCAATGTTGTGCACCATTTTCTACTTCTGAATTGTGCTGGCGCGTAGCCAGGAATTTGCCAAGGGAGGGGCAAAAATGTAGGCAAACTATCTAAGCGTAGCGCCACCACTGTTGGCGCAAAGCGTACAAGAAAAGTTTGGCTGGAAATGCCTCCCAGATCGCTGGAAATGGCACTTCCCAGGCCTAATAAGTTGCATCTTAGCATTTTCTCTTTTACAATTACTAGCGATATCATAAAAACATTAAAAAAAAAAATTAAAAATATGCTCAAGGGGAGGCGGCAGCCCCCTTAGCGCCCCCCCCCCCCCTGTGGCTACGCGCCTGGAATTGTGTCTATAAGGTTTATATACATTTTTTTTAAATTTTATGCAATTTCTATTCTTTTGTGCTATTATACAAGATCATAGATTTCCTTCTACATTCATGATAAACCATGACAGCTACACCTAGGGAACATTTTAACGGTTGTCCAATCGTCCTTGAAAGATGATTAAATTTTCTTTAGCCTAGGATGTCCAGCCAGTTTTTCCTTGTGGTTGTCCGAGGCAGGGACAAACATATTCAGAAAAGTCAACGTAACGTAGATAATTGAGCATTAGGAACTAATCATACAGTTAGTATCATCATATATATGTAAAAAAGGTTGATCGACACAGTATGTAAATATAACGCAACAACGTAAATCAATGGTTACATTATAATGCTGCAGGCCCCCCAACCAAATATTTTTGTGGAAATTCGGGCAATATGCTGAGAATTTTTAGGGCACCTACTGAAAGAAAAATAAATTGCAATGATGTAGCTAAAGGAAATCAATAGTTTAAAAAAAATCTCCTTGGTAATTAAAATAAAGTTCTAAGCTTGCCCGACTAATTCGCCATTACTAATGCCAATGTTACTAAATGTAAAACGACTTCCCCAAAAATTATAACCAATATGGAAGGGTAATAACACGGCAAATGATTGTACGTAATTGGCATGCGATGTAATAACTGATGCTTGCCTATATGATAAGTACATTATGATGTTGAAGTTGCGCAGAGCACGCGAAAAATTTTGGTTATCTTTTTCGGGCAAGTTGTTACAGCCCCCCCCCCCCAAATCAATTTGGGCTCCTACGCCTATGCTAGGGCTCGTTGAATTTGTACAGGGTTAATTACATCGCTAACTGTTGTCATATTACCGGGATTTGTTCCAGTGGCATAGTCAATAAATTTCTTGCCTGCTGTGATTTGATTGGCTATTATACAACACCTAATTATATTCCGGCCATTTGATTGGTCAATTGCTCGTCGATTGCATACAAAATCAGCTCTATTGCACGCTATGAAATAGAACCATGCGTTATACTTTTTTGATAGCTTTTTTTTCAATGGTAAGAGAGCAGAGAAACCTGTCTGTTCAAAACAATCTGTTGCATGAGTGCATTTTACATCCAATTATATCCAAATTTGAAGGTGTTGTATAAAACAAATAATGAATGGTTTCCATTCGTACAATAGTGCAAATATTTCATGAGTTGAAAGATGTAATTTGTTCCATTCAACTCGGCTGCGCCTCGTTGAATGGAACATTCCATCTTTCAACTCATGAAATATTTGCACTATTGCACTCATAACCATTCATTATGTGTATAATAGTCCACAAGAAATGTCACTGTCTGACAGGACTCTTTTAGCATACATACTTGTTACTCATTGTTAAGAAACTCTTTGCGGGAGCTTCAATCACAGTTAAATTGTTTTATATACAGTAGTTAATGTGTATACTGGACTCATTAATTACATTTATAGGAATCATATATCATTTGCATATATTGTCACAGTTTTGTCACACAATATGTTTTGCATACCTAGGCTGTCATTGACTGTAATAATTTCCTAGGAAATTGCATATGTACAGAAAACTTCTCAAAATGCCCGCGGATAGATTAGCACAATGTTTTAATCCATAATTTGGGAAATATCTATATCAAATCTGGTATGTTTTACACTTTGTAAATTATTTTTCTGGAAAATGTGGATATGGATATATACTCACTAACAGTTTAGCACAAGTTTGTTCTAATTTCAAGTTTTAAAGTCCATCCAAAGGAAAGCAAAATCACAGCTCGATAAAAGACACATTTTAACAATGCAGGTTAAACGCCTATAAAAACTCACAAAATTTCAATGTGAAGTACATGTAAAACCAAGAACTTGTTCAATTTTTACTTGTGATTAAAATACATGACAAGTCTTGCCCAATGTAACAGGGTGGCCGGGTCATTGAAGCTGACTTCTACAAATTAGGAGTGTTTGGGTGGGGTACGTCCTCTCCCATACAAAAAAAAAAAACTTTGAAATGCCAAATGGTGCATTTTGAGGTAAATTAAATTAAAGTGTAGGTCTAAGCTTATGTATTCACTAGCTATAGCTCTTAACACAAATTGTGCTAATGAATAAGAATAAACTCTAAAATGTTTCCTCAACTGGTTAAGCTTAGACCTAGGCCTACATTTTAATTTAAATTTACCTCAAAATGCACCATTTGAATTTCAAAGTTTAATGGGAGGGCCAGAGGCAACAATAGTAATTTAAAATAGAGGGGATGTCATCACCAAAGTCCTATGTCGGGGTATTTGTGGGATGTGCACCCCCATCTCCCAAGGAGACTATAAATTATATAAGTAGCCCTCAATTATGCAAGTTTTTGCTATTATAGAATAATAGATACTTTGTGTAACTGATGATTTGAAAAACAAGAGGTTGAAAGAAATGAAGGGGGGAGGGGAGGTTATATACCCGTAGTATAGGTCCAATTCTTCCATGACTGAATGTAAAATCCCCCAACTGTACCATTTCCCCCTTTCTTTCCGTGTGCCCCTGGGCCTAGCGCCTCTGCTATAATTATACTCATTAGCCTTTAGGCCCTCACTCTAACTCCTAGACTAGGCCAGTACAAACTTGTACAAGTAGGCTTTAGCTTTATTAGTCAAATAGTTAATATAGCTGTTACTGTTACTTAGTGTTACTGTTAGCAGCCCTTGATAGGCCAGTTCAAAATGAAAACATACCGCAATATCGCTCAAGTTTTCAATCAGGATGCGAAGCGTAAAAGCGGCCAAATTAAACGCAAGCAAAGCGAGTGTTGAGAGAGTCCAAAGAAGGGAAGCATTAACCCAATAACGGATTCGGACAGCACGCCAGGGTCAGGCAAATAAATAGGTCACCCCATAATAACGAAACGGCGAAGTCCTCTATGCTGCAGTATGTACTATACACTACCCAGAGCCGTATATTTGGCTCTGATACTACCGTACATAAATAGGTAAGGTGATGCGCTGAGATTGATCCCCGATCGCGTACTTCGCATTGAGTACTGAGTGTATATGTGTGTCTCCGAAGATCGGACAATTACGACACCACCAAGCATTTTCATTGGTCAAACGTTGATCAAGTGCCCAATATTGTAATATCGCTTAAACTGTTTCCCTACAGAGGGCGCTTCACCATGCCAGGAAAATGAGCCTAGCTGGAAAGTTCAACACTCAACTTGAGTCCCGCTAAATTCGAGAATGATTAAAACCATGGTGATGTTGCATGACGTATCGCGAGTCTCATCGAAAGGGAACTAGATGAATACCAGGCTACACACGTTCTCGGTTGCATCATTGTTTGTATGTGACCTAATATAGGTGTCGCACCGCAATTAGTTGCTCCCATTGACTTCTACAGTCAAGGGCGTAGGAACCGGGGGGGGGCTGGGGGGGGCTCCAGCCCCCAGTGAAAAATATGGGGGCGGAAGTATTATTCCGCCCCCCCCCCCC